>JAJAGP010003543.1:0-70874 GCA_025084515.1 Ancistrus triradiatus
TAAATAGGTATCAGTCTGTTATTTATAGCAGTGAGATGTGTTGGGCTTGCAGAAGCATGTCTGATATAACTGGATTCATCTAATGAGTTTCCTGGCAAAATAACAACCCCAAACCACAACAGCATTTCAGTGTTAGGCCTCCGAACTGTCCAGTGATTTTTCACAGAAAATATCCAGGGACCTTGACAGACCTATGCTGATGACCTTAAAATAAATTAAAATTAAATAATGTGTGTAGCTAACTAATGTGAGTATTAAAACAGGTAATATAACTCAACTTTATAATTCAACTTTTTAATCATACAAAATGTACAGTATATTATTTGCTCCCTATTTAGTTTGTTTCCACTCAGTATGAGAGACCCCTTTACACTTTGACTTTGAATGCATCTTGTATCTGGGCTTTATCTGTATAAGATTTTTTCCACATGTATTTGTGCTTAATACTCAGTCAGATTGAAATTTGATCTATCCCATGTAACTTAGCTCATAAAACTGGACCACTTGATGGATGCATCTACACTTTTTTAATATGTCACTACAATGTATCTCAAACCTCCTACTGATGTGCTTTGAGCAATCAGAATTAAATCAGATATAAATGCACCAAAAAGGTCTATTTTGGTCTCGTCCGTCCACAAAACATTCTTCCAGTAGCCTTCTGGCTTGTCCATGTGATCTTTAGCAAACTGCAGATGAGCAGCAATGCTCTTTTTGGAGAGCAGTGGCTTTCTCCTTGCAACCCTGCCATGCACACCATTGTTGTTCAGTGTTCTTCTGATGGTGGACTCATGAACATTAACATTAGCCAATGTGAGAGAGTCCTTCAGTTGCTTAGAAGTTACCCTGGGGTCCTTTGTGACCTCGTCAACTATTACATGCCTTGCTCTTGGAGTGATCTTTGTTGGTTGACCACTCCTGGGGAGGGTAACAATGGTCTTGAATTTCCTCCATTTGTATGCAATCTGTCTGACTGTGGATTGTAACCTTTTCCAGTCTGATGAGCATCAACAACTCTTTTTCTGAGGTCCTCAGAGATCTCCTGTCTTCGTGCCATGATACACTTCCACAGACGTGTTGTGAAGAGCAGACTTTGATAGATCTCTGTTCTTTAAATATAACAGGATGCCCACTCACACCTGATTGTCATCCCATTGATTGAAAACATCTGACTCTAATTTCACCTTCAAATGAACTGCTAATCCTAAAGGTTCACATACTTTAGCCATTCACTAATGTAATATTGGATCATTTTCCTCAATAAATAAATGACCAAGTATAATATGTTTGTCTCATTTGTTTTACTGGGTTCTCTTGATCTACTTTTAGGGCTTGTGTGAAAATCTGATGATGTTTTAGGTCATATTTATGCAGAAATATAGAAAATTCGAAAGTGTTCACAAAATTTCAAGCACCACTGTATGTGAAACATAGAACATGGTGTAAAAGAACCCAAAAACCCAAAGGTAATAAAGAAAGAACCTGAGAAAATAACTAATTTCTTCATGTGTCTACTAGGAAAAAACACAGAACACCTTAATGGCAAGATACCAAAGAAACAAACATAACTGCAATTCTGACATACCAATCCAGGTCAGGTTTACCACAATCCTCCTGTGTGAACTAATGACACAACAATAGAACTATCATAAAAGCACAGAAGTAAAAAAAAGACGATGTTTGTCAACACCAACATCTCGTGCCAGTTGTAGAACATAATGGCAGGAATGTCACGCTTTGGGGCTGCTTTGCTGCCTCAGGGTCTGGGCAGCTTCAGGAAGCAATTAATTTAAAAAATTTTCAGGAAATCTTCCACGAACGTCAGGGTAGCTGTCAGTCACCTGAAGCATAATAGAAGTTGAATGATGGAACAAGACAGTGAGCCATAACATATGATCAGAGAATGGTTTAAAAGAACCTAAACTGAACTGAGATGTGAAGTGTGATATGACTGATAGAGTTGTTTATGCAAAAAATACCAGAAGTCATGAAGAACTGGTCTAAAAGTGCCCTATGTTATTGTGAACAGCAGTTTATATCAGTTACATACATATGTTTTTACGGAATCTTCCGGTTCATTTTTTAAATTATCAGTGACAGTCTAGACAGACTAGTTGAAATGTTTCTTGTGTTATGTTTGTTTATGTAGATTTCTTAAAATAGTTGAAGATCAGAGTACAGTGGTACCTCGTTTCTCATCATTAATTAGTTCCAGAAGGCTTGTCGAGTACTAAAAATGACAAGTACCGAGCAAATTTTTCTCATAAGGAATAATGTAAATTGAATGAATCCATTTCAGACCCCAGAACGTCCACACTGTATGAGGTATTATCTGCATTTATGGAGCTGTACAGTTGTGACAAATCCATAATGAGTTAAATGTATCATGAACTGGTGAGTTTAATATAGTCTATACTGTATCATAACAGAGCCTATTACACATGAACACTTACATTAACCTACAGTTGGCCAAAATCATTAACACAAAGCTTATTTTATAAGAAACTGTTCAGAAATCCCATGTAATTTAGTGAGTGATGGATTGAACATGAAAAGTAAAACACTTACTCTATTGGTGAACTCAAGGCGCTAGCTGCTAATGCTAACTGCTCAGCCTGAAAGCCAAGAGGATTCACAAATCGTGAGTCATCTATTGCGAATCGAGTTTTAGCTGAAATGAGGGACTGTGGTAGCCCAGTGGATAAGGTACTGGACTCTGGACCAGAAGGTCCAGGGTTCAAATCACACCTCTGGCCAAGCTGCCACTGTTGGGGTCCTTGAGCAAGACTCTTACCCACAATTGCTTGGGATTTGTATATGTAATCATTTGTCAGATCTCTCTGGATAAGGGCGTCTGCTAAATGCTGTAAATGTAATGTAATGTAATGTAATGAGTCATGCAGTTTGACTCATACAACTTTAAGTACCTTTAAGCAAAACCGAGACACATTTTTCTAGTCAAAATACATTGAGAACCAAATTTGCCAAGTTCTGAGGTGGTTGAGAACCACAGTAATTAATATAAAAATCCACACAATTCCTTTACGCATTAAAATTATTTGTACCACCTCAGTTGTGATTAACTTATAGCACAAGATATGGGCAGGTACATAAAGCCTTTTGAAATATTTTCAACAGATAATTGAATGGCTGCTGCATTAGTGTGAAGACTACATTTTCTATACACCACTGGCTCTTAGTGCTCTTGACTAATCGATGAGACTGATTGATTCATTGACTTCTCTGGATAGGTTGTCTGCTGAGCTCCATTTGAGCCAAGATCAGAAACCACTTGGCCTCACGAGACCAAACAGATTCATATGGATCTACCTGCTCTATTAGATTAGCTCCTCTCTGCCTTCTGGTGACCTAGCGTTGTCAGTGTGCCTGGACATTGGCAATGTACAGCACACATAGCAGCCCTGGCTAAACAGTGTTTGACTTCCAGACTTCAATTGGATGAATTGAGTTCATTTCACAATTAACCTCACCAGGGTTAAGTTGTGGCCTCTTTCTCTCATATATTGATCATGTCACATCCTTAACATGCTCACCAGTCCACTACCATCTCTGGATCTCTTCTGGCTAGATAAAAAAAGTCCAATAAATTCAAAGTCATTTTCATGACCTTGTTAACCTGAAGGTTTAGGGCTTTTTCAATGTCTCTTAATGTAGAAGATCTAAAAATCACCTTCATACACACAGATAACAGTCAAATTAGTATCTGCATTAAATGTTGTCGCAACATGAATAGTACTTTATAGCTTAATAACTTTATAGAATTTATAGCCATTTGAAAGAATCTGCATAACAACTAATTGGTTGCCACATTATTATTTTTCTAGCATATAAGGAAGTATCCTTTATTCTTCTACATCTAAAACCAGTCAGACATTATCAATTAGATTTAGATTATACATAGGGGTCTATGATCACACTACTGTGATAAAGTTGATTCTTTCTCCTAACAATGTTGGCAAAAAAAATGTCATTCTAAGTGACATTGCTAATGTGTGTTGGCGTTAGAGCTCAGTGTGGGTTTGATTTGTATTGATAACTTACATTGATATAGTCATAATTTAAAAAATGGTACATAAATTTATTTACTTTTTATCTATTTTTTGTTTTCTTTTTTAGAACTATCTTGAATACGTTATTTAAGGACTAGAAAGACTATTATGCGTTTTGTGGTTTGATTTTTATCTGCTTTTCTGTTTTTGGGTTCCGTGTGTTGGCATTGTGTGTCTCAGTGAACTACGAATTACCAGGTCACATTGCATATCTATAGTTTCTATTGTATACGTAGACAAAATTAAAAGCAACCACATCTGATATAGCCCTAGACCTTTAAGTGTTAAATACTGTGAATTTTATTTAGATTGAGTAATTAGACGATATAATGAGTAATGAACACGGTTTACTCCGGGTACTCTGGTTTCCTCCCACAGTCCAAAGGCATGCACTAGATTAATTGATTACGGTCAATTGGCATTGACTTGAGTGTACAGTGGTGCTTGAAAGTTTGTGAACCCTTTAGAATTTCCTATATTTCTGCATAAACATGACCTAAAACATCATCAGATTTTCACACAAGTCTTAAAAGTAGATAAAGAGAACCCAGTTAAACAAATGAGACAAAAATATTATACTTGGTCATTTATTTATTGAGGAAAATGATCCAATATTACATATTAGTGAGTGGCAAAAGTATGTGAACCTTTGCTTTCAGTATCTGGTGTGACCCCCCTGTGCAGCAATAACTGCAGCTAAACGTTTCCTGTAACTGCTGATCAGTCCTGCTCACCGGCTTGGAGAAATTTTAGCCCATTCCTCCATACAGAACAGCTTCAGCTCTGGGATGTTGGTGGGTTTCCTCACATTAACTGCTCATTTCAGGTCCTTCCACAACATTTGGATTGGATTAAGTTCAGGACTTTGACTTGGCCATTCCAAAACATTAACTTTATTAATTTCATGATTCAGTTCATGGACAGACGTCCTGACATTTTCCTTTAGAATTCTCTGATATAATTCAGAATTCATTGTTCCATTAATAATGATAAGCTGTCCTGGCCCAGATGCAGCAAAACCATGATACTACCACCACCATGTTTCACAGATGGGATAAGGTTCTTATGCTGGAATGCAGTGTTTTCCTTTCTCCAAACATAACGCTTTTCTTTTTAACCAAAAAGGTGTATTTTGGTCTCATCCATCCACAAAACATTCTTTCAATAGCTTTCTGGCTTGTCCATGTGATCTTTGGCAAAATGCAGATGAGCAGCAATGTTCTTTTTGGAGAGCAGTGGCTTTCTCCTCTGCAACCCTGCCATGCACACCATTGTTGTTCAGTGTTCTTCTGATGGTGGACTCATGAACATTAATATTAACCAATGTGAGAGAGGCCTTCAGTTGCTTAGAAGTTACCCTGGGGTCCTTTGTGATATCGCCAACTATTACACGCTTTGCTCTTTGTTGGTTGACCACTCCTGGGGAGGGTAACAATGGTACAATTTATCTGACTGTGAATTGGTGGCGTCCAAACTATTTAGAGGTGGTTTTGTAACCTTTTCCAGTCTGATGAGCATCAACAACTCTTTTTCTGAGGTCCTCAGAAATCTCCTTTGTTCGTGCCATGATACACTTCCACAAACGTGTTGTGAAGAGCAGACTTTGATAGATCCCTGTTCTTTAAATAAAACAGGGTGCCCACTCACACCTGATTGTCATCCCATTGATTGAAAACACCTGACTCTCATTTCACCTTCAAATTAACTGCTAATCCTAGAGGTTCACATACTTTTGCCACTCACTAAGATGTAATGTTGGATCATTTTCCTCAATAAATAAATGACCACATATAATATTTTGTCTAATTTTTTTGAAATGGGTTCTCTTTATCCACTTTATTCACTTTTTGTGAAAATCGGATGATGTTTTAGGACATATTTATGCAGAAATATAGAAAATTCTAAAGTGTTCACAAACTTTCAAGCACTACTGTATATGTAATTATTACCAAGCCTAGTTTTATATTAGATTAGCATGAGATAGGAGTTAATTTATAATAAAAAAATTTACATATTACATATGTACTAAATTTCTCAATGATAGTATATGGGTTTGACTGCTTTTTTTATTGTTGTCCAGTAACAAATCTTCAAGTGCTTCATGGCATTCTAATATAGAAATCAATATAAAAAAAAGTATTCAAGCAAGATTCTGGAAATAATTAAACAGTTTATTCAGGGATTTGGGGAGACCATCTTCATTTTTGGTCTCTACTCTCTGGTATGTGACTTAGCTTAGCACTTAGCACTGCTTATTTGCACACAACAACTGTTCCTTTATTGTGTTTCTTGTTTTTGTCTACAGCAGCTCATGAAAATGCTCTAAATATACAGTATATGATGTACTACCATGAGCTTGTGTTGCATAACACACAGCTTTCAGTCTGCTACCTGAAGGATCTATTTAGCAAGGCACTAATTAAAATCTACAAGTTATAGGAGCTCTGAGTTGGAATCACCTAGGTATTATAAAAATCGGTGAGAGTAGTTAGCATAGGCTTCTTTTAATTTTAATGTGATTACGAGTGCTAATTTTCTGAAGGAAAACTCGACAAGGAAAGATAAACAAGATCCCAGAAAACGTTCAATTAATGTTAAATCAATTAATAAAATGTAGAAAATTCAGGGCGGCATTTAGATGCAGTGGTTAGCTCAGCTACTTCACAGCTCCAGAGATCTCGATTGATTCCTGCCTTGCACGATGTGCTGCAGGTTACTCTCCATCTCCCTGTTACCCTGAACTGTATGAAGTAGGTATGAAAATAAATGGTAATAAAATAAATGAAGGTAATGCGTGAAGGTAGTAAATTCAAATTTGCAAAGAGCCTGCAAAAGGTCTGCTGAAAATTTACAAAGTGAAGTCTAGTCTATGGGGGGGACAAAGACCTGACCCAGGATTAAAGCAGATAAGAAAATGAAATGAATGGAATGAATGAAAGTCTATAGAGAAGCCATACTTTATGGCCAAACCCGCTTACTGATCTTACTCTGTTTAGCAGCTAGGGCTTTCCTGAAACCATGGACCACTCTTTTTGGGTACAAACTGGAGGGATCTACATAAGAGGCTGCTGAATAAAACCTAGTAAACAGAGTGGTACCACTGGTTCTTGTCATTCATTCCAGAAGGCTTGTCGAGTAGCGAAAACAATGAGTACCCATAAGGAATAATGTAAATTGAATTAATCCATTCCAGACTCCCAGAGAATCCACACTATATAAAGTATTAAATGTATCATGAACCAATGAGTTGATATTGTTTATACTGTATCATAGTGGAGCCAACCTTATTGTTTAAAACACTTATACACTAAACTACAGTTGGCCAAAATCATTAACACAAAGCTTATTTTATAATAAAGTGTTGAAAATATAATGTAATTTAGTGAGAAATGGATTGAAAGTGAACAGTAAAAGCAAAACACTTTATTGGCTTTATTGAACTTAATTGGCACGGCTGCTAAGCTAACCTGAAAGTGATCTGGAGGACTCATTTCAGTTGGCTGTAATCATCAACTATTTAGGATCCACGGGGACTTTGCACTAAGTATACAGTACTGTAAATGTGAAAATAAAGAAAAACACAATAAACACAGGGCAGATCTTCACTGGGAAAGAGCTTTTGCAAGACTGAATCACTGCATACTGAATCGTGAATCATGAATTACGAATCAAGTTTCAGCTGGAACGAGACGCACAGCTCGGCTCAAGTTCAAGCAAATGTGCAGAGTACAGTTTTTTCTATTCAAAATGTGTCAAGAACTGAATTCTACAAATTCTGAAGTATTTCAAGAAGCGAGGTACCACTGTAGTTCTGTGTCGAAATCATGTGTATTGTAAGAATTAGAGAGAGTGGTTAGCATTAGCTCAGTGTGATTAAAAATGCTATTTGTCTGATACCAACAGGAGGAAAATATTTTCTAAACTTAATCGGCATCCCAAAAACGCTTCTAAATCGAAATATACATGTAAACATGCTTTAGGCTAATGTTAAAGACTTTCCACCATTCGACCACTAGGGCTAGCTGATTAGTCAATCCCTTTTCCCTTGGTCAGAAAGGAAAGGTAACAACTTTGGTACGAAATGTCATATTTATGTTCTACCTGAGTGTATCTGCTGACTTTACTACAAACTTGCCATGCTATTCCAGTCCTTCTTAAGGAAGTAGCTAGTAGCTCTTCAATTCAAAATGACAGCGAAAATAGCATTTAAATTTCCATCCACAGTGATGCTAAGCTAATTTATGATAGTACAATAACAAACAATATTCTGTACAGGTTCGTAGACACATAGTGTCACATTTCCCCTCCTCCTGCATACCCATAACTCTGAGTGACAGTTATGAATATGATCCATTCAAACATAACAATAATTTGATGTTGAACTGGGAATGAATGGACATTAATAAACATGGCTTTTGCTATTGATTCCTTCACATGGTTCATCCTGTGTGATTGCTTGATTGTTCCACAGTAATGAAAAAGTACAAGGTGAGCTGGAATGCATCCAGCAGCATCTTCTCTGGCTCAAACCTCCTGCCCCTAATTTACTGATGGGACCATTTTTCTGTATCCAAACTCATGTATGTTTTCAGAAAATCAATAATCCTGATTGCTGGGTTTACATTTTCATTGCAGGAGATCAAAGTGGTAGATGTGAGTAGCATGTTATTGCTTAATTTACATTTTATGGTTACGTATTAGCTGTATAAATGATCATCATATAGCTGTTTATTTTCAACCCCGTACTCCAGTGACAAACTGTAAGGCAAAAGCTATAGCCACTTACACCCCAATTCCTTTGCAAAGCTGTCCGATTTATGGGGGCAATGCAAAAACAAATCAAATAGCAACCACAATGAAAAATAAACCAGCAAGATTAATGCCTTATAACACAACGCTGGCTTTGTTTGTGGCTTATATTTTCCACAAAAACAATAAAGCCTCACTTAGAGTTAGAGAAGTGCCACCTCTTAGTTTATGTGAGCCTGTAAATCGGGCCACAAACAAACTTTAGCTCACAGTTACTGGTCCTCTACATTGACTGAATAGTTTGGCTGAATTTATCTAACTGCTCCACAAAGGGTTTTTATTCTCTGTTCAGTGTTTAATGGGAAATGTTCTCAGAGATCAGAGATAAGCAAAAGTGTGTGCACCTCTGGTCAACTGACATGTTGTTAATGTATGAATGACAATTGTCGTATGTTATTTTAAGTTATAGAATTGGTAAAACTTGTCATCTGAACAGGGGTACTCAACTGATTTTGATGTACAGTGGTACCTCGGTTCTCGTTGTTAATTCATTGCAGAAGGCGTGTCAAGATCCGAAAATGACAGTAGCAAGCAAACCTTTCCCATAAGGAGTGATGAAAATGTATGAGGCATTATATGCATTAATGGAGTTGTATTGTATAGGTGCTCATGAAAATGCATCATGAACCGTGAAGTTTACCGAGCATTTGGTAGAGCGTCTATGCCTTAAAAGCACTTACTGTATTGGGGACCTCACGGCGCTAGCATAGCTGCTAATGCTAACTGCAGTCTGTCTGTGTCTTCTGGAGCATTAAGTTCCTGTTTTCCTTTCGGTTGGCTGTCAATACAACCCTTTTTAGGACTCACTAAGAAAACAGTACTGTAGATATAAAATAAAGAAAAACATGATGAAAATAATGGAGGTCTTCATATTGTGACTCTGAATCACTGTGTACTGAATCGTGAATCGAGGATCATGAATCGTAACTCAAGTTTCAGCTGAAACAAGTAGCGTGGCTCGACGCATACAAGTTAAACAAGTGCACCGAGTACCGAGCAAATGACGAGAACCTAAACAGATGTTTCTGGTCAAAATGCACCGAGAACCGAATTCTGAGGTGGTCGAGAACTGAGGTACCCTTTGTATTTATTATCAAATAACTGGTTGATCAATACGTCAGTTCACTGGTAGAAATTCAAGAATCTAAACAAAAACAGAGTTCAGATTGTAACTAGTATGTGGTGGAATATTTCAATTATACCACATATAACTCACTGATTAGCTATAACATATCACTATCACATAATATCACGTGCCTAATATTGTGTAGGTCCCCCTTGTGTTACCAAAGCTCTGATCCATTTAGGTGTAGACTTCACAAGATCTCTAAAAGTGTCCTGTGGTGTCTGACACCAAGATGCTTGCAGTCCTGTAAGCCGTGAAGAGGGGTCTCCACAGATCAGACTTGTTTGTCCAGAACATCCCACAGATGCTTGATCAGACTGAGATCTGGGGAATATGAAGGTCAAGACAACACACTGACCACTTTGTCATGTTCCTCAAACCATTCCTGAACAATTTGCTAGAATAGGCCACTGCCATTAGGGAATAATAATGACATGAAGAGGTGCACTTGGTCTGCAACAACGTTTAGGAAGGTGGTACTTGTCATAGTAACATCCACTTGAGTGCCAGGACTTCCAAGCAGAACATTGCCCAGTGCATCACATTGCCAATGTTATTGACTTTACTACACAGGGCTTAAAATGGACTTTATTAATATAGCAAAAAAAGCTATGAACTTTTGCTTCACGATGAAAGAAAGAGCAACAATGAACAAATTAAGTGTTGATATGCATCTTCAGCTGCAAATTAATTGCCTGCTTTTCTCATAACTTTTCTCATAATGTTTCTGCCACCTCCTGGTTGAAACTCAAATATCATAAAGGATCAGAAGCCTTTTTTTCACAGTCTAAAAATTGCAATCAAACAAGCTTCATATTACACTGATGCTGTCAATGTGCTGATGATACACCTGCTTATGCTTGTATTTAAATACCTTATCTTATGAAGACTGAAGTGTAATGTTAAATGTTTAAATGATATGCTTAGGTTCACTGATCACTGACCAGACATCTCTGATAGGATGCAGGTTAAGTATGTAATGTGTTATAATGCAAGCTAGAATGCATAATTGTGCATAGTATTAATATCCACCCTTTATTTTCACAGTGTTTGCCTGTCTTGTATGTCATGTACAGGACGTACATATTGTTATTATTTTGCCTCATGTGTCAATTTCACTCGCTTTCACTTTACAAACAGGCATTTGAATGTGTCAGATGTCATATTCTATTTACTGTGCACAGTCTGTAATCAGGCCTGTTCTTTTCAGGCAGAGCAGAAATGCTTCCACATGGGACTGGCAAGGTGGACAAGCATCACCCTTTTTCTCAGCAGGTAAATGCTAGCTGTCTAGATTCCTGTTGCTAATTAGCTATCTTGTGCTGTCATCCAAAAGCCTTCAGGAAGACTCACATTAATGCACTGAACACCCACACACACAAACACACACATCAGGTGAGCAGAAATGAGACAGCTCAGTGAGTTTGGTGATTAAGACAGAGTTTGTATGCAGGCTTGAAGGTTTGGGGTAAGAAGAAGGCATCTGTTGTTAAGAAACTTTTCTTTGATTCATTTGAACTGGCATAATGGGGAGAACTATTTCTACATACAAGGAAAAAGTCACCATATAAACACAGTCTGTGCTATGCCATTAATGTGTGTTCTTGTGTGGTATTATTACAACAATGAAAGTAGACATTGTTAGTCAAACATTTCCCTTGTTTTTATTATATTTCATACACATATGAACTAGGTTAAAAAGTAGAACCGTTAGTACTGCGGTACCTCGGTTCTCGACCACCTCAGACCTTGTCGAATTCGGGCCTTGGCCTATTTTGAGTAGAAAATTTGTCGTTCGCAAAATCAGGGAGCAGCTGTATAATACAGCTACAAATTAATGCACAGTTGTGGAACAGATTAATTCAATTTTACATTATTCTTTATGGGGGGGAAAGATTTGCTGCAACAAATGCTGTGCATGGCAGGGTTGCAGGGGAGAAAGCCACTTGCCTCTCCAAAAAAGAACATTGCTGCTCATCTGCAGTTTGCTAAAGATCACGAAGATCACGTGGACAAGCCAGAAGGCTATTGGAAGAATGTTTTGTCAACGGATGAGACCAAAATAGAAGTTTTGGTTTAAAAGAAAAGCGTTATGTTTGGAGAAAGGAAAACCTGCATTCCAGCATAAGAATTCCCATCCCATCTGTGGAAACATGGTGGTGGTAGTATCATGGTTTGGGCCTGTTTTGCTGCATCTGGGCCAGGACGGCTTGCCATCATTGATGAAACAATGAATTTCTGTTAAGAATAAGTTAATGTTTTTGTAATGGCCCCAAGTCAAAGTCCTGACCTTAATCCAATTGAAATGTTGTAGGAAGGACCTGAAGTGAGCAGTTATTTAATGTGAGGAGGAGGAAACCCACCAACATCCCAGAGTGAAGATGTTCTGTACAGAGGAATGAACTAATATTCCTCCAAGCCGGTGTGCAGGACTGATCAGACAGTTACAGGAAACGTTTAGGTTGCAGTTATTGCTGCACAGGGGGGGTCACACAGATACTGAAAAGCAAAGGGTTCACATACTTTTGCCACTCACTAATATGTAATATTGGATCATTTTCCTCAATAAATAAATGACCAAGTATGATATTTTTGTCTCATTTGTTTAACTGGTTTCTCTTTATCTACTTTTAGGACTTTTCTGAAAATCTGATGATGTTTTAGGTCATATTGATGCAGAAATGTAGAAAATCCTAAAGGGTTCACAAACTTTCAAGCACAACTGTACATGCCTGCACTGGCCAAACAGTGTAACCTGTAAAACAATTGTGATACAAAAATGGCTTGCTTCAGCCATTTTCGGGAACTTTATGTTTTCTGACACAGAAGCCACTGCTGTTATAATGAAGGTAAAATAGGGAATGAACTAACTTGCACTGAAGAGGTTCTAAATAATTAATAGTGTCTACAAATTATTAAAAATGATGTGCCTTTCAACAAAGAAAACATCTGCAACTGTTCCCACTGTGTAAGTGAAATAGAGCACTACAGGATGTGCTGTTATTGCAAAATAATCTTCTTTGGCCATGCCATTGTTTCCTATGAAACACATCCTCACGCCCATGATTTATACCTCAGATAAAAGAGAGAGACTTTTGTTTAAATGCATAACACCACTTGTACAACTAAAGTGTGACATGCTAAATCTAGAGATCTTTACCTTACATAAATAAAGCTTATAATAGAGGCAGCTTTACAATGTGCTCTTAATGAGCCTTTCCTGCTTGACCTTCAAACACAGGAAATTGTTCATGAAAAACTTTCTGTATTTTCCAAGGGGCCAGTTTCTACTTGTGTTACATAACTGACTGTAGTATTTGTGAACTGTGGAATTTTTTATTTGTTTTAATTTGAATGTGATTAAATATAAATGTAATGTCTGATTTCAGCAATTACCAGATTACCGAGGTGGTCATGTAAACAGCTTCTACATTCTGTAACTACTTATCCAGTTCAGGGTTGTGGTGGGTTTGTAGCCTGCTGTAGAAATGCTAGGTGCTTGCTTACACTTAGGGGTAATGTAGTGAAACCAATCCACTTAAACGCCTGTGGGAGGAAGCCAGATTTCCCTAAGGAAACAGAAAGTATAAAAAAGGACAGAAACCAGATCACAGAAATGAACACTAAATGCTACGTCACCCTGCGCTCCCTTCTTATATGCTGAGTATGAAGTAAATCCAATAATATATGTTTTGTCTTGTACCATAATGCTTAGAGAAAGAGGGGTTTTCCCCACGTTTTAACCCCAATTATTTGGCTTGCCTAGAACTGAATGGGTGTAGACGGGCCTTGCAGAGCTGGCTAAAGATAATTTAGAACAGGGCTGCATGTAAATGACTCTACTCCCTATGTGGTGCACTGTAAGAAGTCTGAAATAATGGCACATACACTTATTGTGCACTGCATTTCAAATAGGAATCCATTTCCATTTAATCATTTGGCTACTTGGACATGTTAGATATTATATTCTGATAATGATTACCTATATATATACTGTATATATATATATATATATGTGCAATGAGGGTGGTCGGGGTATAAATACATTGGGAGTGTGCAACAGGATTCATAGATTGAGAAGAGGTGGTACAGTGGAGTGAATGTCTCATTCGATCAAAGGAAAAAATGTACTGTGAAATTTGACAGTAGAACCATGAAGTGGCCAAATTACCATCAATAATTCATAGTAGATCTGTGAACTTTGTGGTCAAGCAATTTTCCTATGAAATCTCACAGTGCATTTTTCTTAGGATTTGAGGAAAATGGGTAGCAAAGCAGATGTTAATGATTGGCAAAACTGACTCAAAATGATTGGCAAAAAGAATTGTATTTGGGCATGCCAAAGGCCATAGTGTGAAGGAAGTAGCTCTATTTGAATGTGTATCAAAGTGTACAGTCATACAGGTCTATCTGCAGTGGCAAAAATCCCATTCTACAGTAAATTCTTTCAGTCACAGGTGACTCATTTTTTTGTCCAGTGACCAGTAAGGTGCAAAAGTCTTAGGCATCCTATATTTTTCAGTTAAATTCTGCTTATACTATATTTAAGTTTTAGTCAAGTCAAGTCAAGTCAGATTTATTTATATAGCGCTTTTTACAATGGAGCATTGTCTCAAAGCAACTTTACAGGTTTAGATTATCTCCTAATAACTACGTCCAATCTCAAATTGAGCAAGCCTAGGGCGACATACTTTTAGTAGTGAGTGCACTTTGTAGTTCTACAATTACAGACTGTAGTCCATCTGTTTCTTTACATACTTTGTTAATCCCCTTTACTCTGTTCACTAATGGCCAGGACCATCATAGATTAAGGTACTATTTGGTTGGGGGATCATTCTCAGCACTGCAGTGACAAAAGCGTGGTGGTGATGTGTTAGTGTGTGGTATTCTTGTATGATTGGATCAGACACAGCAGTGCTGCTGGAGTTTTTTAAACGCTGTGTTCACTCACTGTGCACAGTGTATGAAATAAGCACTCATTATTATATATACTCTATTCCCAATGACAAGAATACAACCATGCCACCTCCTACAGAGGAGCTCAGTGACTTTCAACACGGCACTGTCAAATGATGACACCTCTCCAACTTGCCTGTTCAAAAACATTTCTGCCTGCTAGAGATGCTCCAGGCAACTGTAATGCTGAAAATGTGTAGTGGAAACATCTAGAGTAAAAACAGCTCAGACATTAAGCAGCAGGCCAAACAAGCAGATTGAGCCTAGTACGTGCTGACGAAAAAGTCTGTATTCGATTGCAACACTCACAACCAACTTAAAAATGAACCTGGAAGTTTTACCAACGCAAGAATAGTTCAGGAACTTCATGGACTGGGTTTCCATTGCCAAGCAGCTGCACACAAGCCTATTATAAAATGCACAGAGTTGGCTGGACTCAGTAGTGATGTAAATGCATTCAGTGGAGATTCTCTGATGGTCCACACTTTATCATATGGTAATTAAATCTGACAAATGTTAGTGCATTTCAACCACAGTGTTTGGTGGAGGAGGAATAATAGTCTGGGCTGCTTTCCCTTTAGTTCCAGTGGGGAAATCTACATGTTCACATTCTAGAAAATTGTGTTCATGTTTTGTAGAATCAGATTGGGAAAGGTACATTTGTGTGTCAGCCTCATAGTGACCCCCTGCACGATGTGAGGTCCATAAAACAAATGCTGAGTGAAGTGGAAGAACTTCATCAGCAGACTTCCGTATCTATTACGGGATGAACCCACACTAGAATGAGGACGATGAATAAAACTTTACCACTCAACCTCAGTTCACAACTTGTGTCCGAGAAGAGCTTTTCCAGAAGAGTACAGGAGCGGCAAAGAGGGACAAGGTCCTCCTAAGGTTTCTTCCTCGTCATATATAACTATATACAGTGGGGCAAAAAAGTATTTAGTCAGCCACTGATTGTGCAAGTTCTACTACTTAGAAAAATGAGAGAGGTCTGTAGTTTTCATCATAGCTACACTTCAACTATGAGAGACAAAATGAGAAAAAAAAATCCAGGAAATCACATTGTAGGATTTTTGAAGAATTTAATTGTAAATTATGGTGGAAAATAAGTATTTGGTCAATAACAAAAGATCAACTCAATACTTCGTAACGTACGCTTTGTTGACAAAGACAGAGGTCAAACGTTTCCTGTAAGTCTTCACCAGGTTTGCACACACTGTAGCTGGTATTTTGGCCCATTCCTCCATGCAGATCTCCTCTAGAGCAGTGATGTTTTGGGGCTGTCGCTGGGCAACACGGACTTTCAACTCCCTCCACACATTTTCTATGGGGCTGAGGTCTGGAGACCGGCTAGGCCACTCCAGGGACCTTGAAATGCTTTTTAAGAGGCCACTCCTTCATTGCCGAGCGGTTTGTGTTTGGGATCATTGTCATGCTGGAAGACCCAGCCACGTTCCATCTTCAATGCTCTCAATGATGGAAGGAGGTTTTGGCTTAAAAATCTCATGAAACATGGTCCTGTTCATTCTTTCCCTGTAACACGGATCAGTCGTGCCTGTCCCCTTTTGCAGAATAAAACAGCCCCAAAGCATGAATTTTTCCACCCCATGCTTCACAGTGTAGGTATGGTGTTCTTGGGATGCAACTCGGCATTCTCTCCTCCCAAACACATAAAAGTTGAGTTTTTACCAAAAAGTTCTATTTTGGTTTTATCTGACCCATGTTGATATTCTCCCAATCCTCTTCTGGATCACCCATATGCTCTCTGGCAAAAACTTCATGACGGGCCCTGGACATGTAACTGGCTTAAGTGGGGGGCACGCCTGGCACTGGATCCGAAGTCTCTCTCAGCGTAGTGTGGGTACTGATGGGTAGCCTTTTGTTACTTTGGTCCCAGCTCTCTCTAGGTTCATTCATCAGGGTCCCTCTGTGTAGTTCTGGGATTTTTGCTCATGCGTTCTCATAAACATTTTGACCCCACAGAATGAGATCTTGCGTGGAGCCCCAGATCGAGGGAGATTACAGTGGTAGTCTATGTATGTCTTACATTTTCTTACAATTGCTCCCACAGTGGATTTATTCACACCAACCTGCTTGCCTATTGTAGATTCACTCTTTCCAGCCTGGTGCAGGTCTACAATTTTCTTCCTGGTGTTCTTCGATAGCTCTTTGGTCTTGGCCATGGTTGAGTTTGGAGTCTGAATGTTTGAGGCTGTGGACAGGTGTCTTTTATCCAGATAACCAGGTCAAACAGGTGCCATTAATACAGGTAAAGAGTGAAGGACAGAAGAGCTTTTTAAAGAAGAAGTTACAGGTCTGTGAGAGCCAGAAATCTTGCTTGGTTGTGGGTGACCAAATACTTATTTTCCACCATAATTTACAATTAAATTCTTTAAAAATCCTACAATGTGGTTTCCTGGATTTTTTTTCTCATTTTGTCTCTCTTAGTTGAAGTGTACCTGTGATGAAAAGTAAAGACCTCTCTCAGTTTTTTTTAAGTAGGAGAACTTGAACAATCAGTGGCTGACTAAATACTTTTTTGCCCCACTGTAGGTCTTTCCACGACTTATTTGCAAGAAGCTGTAACTAACGTTTGTATCTACCTGTCCTATTGTAAGTTCTTCATTGTTTGTTCCCCGACTACATGTATATTTTCTCTAATCTATAACTATTTAAACTGGTTCATATTCACTCATTGAGTCTCTGTTTCATCTGGCTGATCTTCCGTGTTGTTTGTAATACTTTCTATCAATGCATTGTTGCCTCCTTTCAAACAAATTATCAGGTCCATCATACTATTTTCTTAAGTGTTGACTTTCCCCTACACAGAGTTATAACAGTACATTACTGTATTTCCTATAATTATTGTGAACTTCCATAAATTTGAAATGTGGTGGTATTAGAGATGCTGTGTAGATGATAGGGTTCCACTCGTGTTTTCAGTGGTATCTCTGATGCATTTATGTATCGGTTTGAATGCAGCCTTCTTGTAAAAATACCTTTTATATTTACATTACAGTAGAATAAAACCTGTAATGTAAGACAATACTCCGTTGTTAAAAGCACCATATAAGAAATTAGACTTTGACAAACCATAATAGTTCCCATTTATTACTTTTGAAATAAGATGTTTCTCAAGTACCTGTGAACATATTTGGGTGTCTACATACCTTTGTCCATATTCTATGAGCATTAAAGTTCTCCATGTACCCGAGAGACATTAAATTACAAGATCCTACATAAACAGCTTGAAATATAGTTGTAAAATGTATAATATTCCAATCAGTAGTGATGTAAATCTGATGCAATATATTACACTAGGTACCTTCAAACTCCACAGTAAGTCCAATAGTACATTAATGTTCCCAGATTCCTATTGTAGATTCATTGGCAGCAACACAGTGGACCCACTCATTCCTCTAGGTGAGCCATTATTGTGAGCATTATGCGTGCCTGGATAGTTTATTGGTGTGATATAGCCTTCAATAATGTGGGGAAATTCACCAGGCACTGAATATTTGAGAGATGAATCTCGTTTAAGAGACTGATACTGATGATGTAATCAACATGCAATTTACTAATAGAAGGGGGGCCAATAATTCACTGCTACATTTTTATGGGCTGGGAAATGTGACACCGTCTAAATGCCTACCTTTAATAAAGAACCACTGTGCTGCGGATAAATTACAACCTCTATGTCGTTATACGTGCATGCGCTTATAAAATATGTGCATAGAGTTTAGTTAAGACAGTTTCCGAAAAAAAAATGTACACAACTACATCGCTTTTTTTCCATGTGGTTATCTCTCTGCACATAAAAGCTAGCTTATAAATGTAATTGTGATGCTATTGTGGAGAAAATGAGCTGTAGCTGTGTAGCTGTATAAGTCAGCAGCTTATATAAGGTCTCTGCTGCATCTTATCACACGCTGTCTCCCAGGCCAAGGCATCTGCTCTGATATATACATACACATATATATATATATATATATATATTTATATATATATATACATATGTGTGTGTGTGTGTGTGTGTGTGTGTGTGTGTGTGTATATATATATATATATATAATTTTTTTTTTTTTTTTTTTTTTTTTTTTTTTTGACATTAATTTCACACAAAATTCTCCAAAAATGGGCTGGGAAAAATTTTTGGCACCTTTTCAAAATTATGGGTAAATATATTTATTTCAAGCATGTGAAACTCGCATGCATCTCTTAATCTCAGATGTGGCAAGTAACAGGTGTGAGCAATGTAAAAATCACCTGACGTTGACTCAATCTTTGCTTTGTGTGTCTGTGTGCCACACTAAGCATGGAGAACAGAAAGAGGAAAAGAGAACTGTCTGAGGACTTGAGAACCAAAATTGTGGAAAAATATCAACAATTTCAAGGTTACATGTCCATCTCTAGATATTTTGATGTTCCTTTGTCCATGGTGCATAATATAATCAAGACGTTTACAACCCATGGCACTGTAACTAATCTCCCTGGATGTGGACAGAAGAGAAAAACTGCAATGTAGGACCCAATGTCAGAAAGCTGGATTTGAGTCCTAGGTCATGGGTCTTCCAGCAGGACAATGACCCCAAACATACTTCAAAAAGCACCCAGAAATGGATGGAAACAAAGCGCTGGAGAGTTCTGGAGTGGCTAGCAATGAGTCCGGACCTAAATCCCATTGAGCACCTGTAGAAAGATCTTAAAATTCCTGTTGGGAGAAGGCACCCTTCAAGTATGAGGAACCTGAAACAGTTTGCAAAAGAAGAGTGGTCCAAAATTCCAGTTGAGAGGTGTAAGAAGCTTGCTGATGGCTATAGGAAGCAATTGGTTTCATTTTTTCCAAAGGGCATGCAACCAAATACAGTATTAAGTATTTGGTATTTTTTTTAGTTTTGCATGAAATTATATCAATTATGTTTTTTGTGCTATTCCAATGCACACAAACGTGTATAACAAAACATGTGTAATTGCAATAATTTTCTGGGAGGAATACTTCATTTTCTGGAAAAAATTCAGGGGTGCCAACACTTTCAGCCATGACTGTATTTATTGACAATAAAAAATAAAGGACCCAGTTAGAGATTACGAGTGGAGGCAAAAAAGTATTTAGGTCAGCCACTGATTGTGGCAAGTTTCTCATACTTAGAAAGATGAGAGAGGGTCTGTAATTTTTCATCATAGGACACTTCAACTATGAGAATATTCATGATGTCAAACGAAACCAAAATAGAAACTTTTGGTTTAAGTAAAAAACTAAAAAACTCGTCATGTTTGGAGGAAAGAAGAAGGCTGGGAAACCCATTACTTACTGTGAACGCATGGGGGGTGGAAAACAATCATGCTTTGGGGCTGTTATTCTGCAAAGGGGAAAGGAAGACCTGATCTGTGTGAAGGACAGATGGAATGAACGGGGGCCCATGTATCGTGAGATTTTAAGCCAAACCTCCTTTCCATCAGTGATGAGGCATTGAAGATGGGAACCATGGCTGGGTCCTCCAGAATGACAATGATCCCAAACACACTGCTTGGGAACAAAGGGGTGCTCGTTATAAAAAAAGCTTTCCAAGGTCCTGGCGGGGCCTAGCCAGTCTCAGACCTCAACCCCATAGAAAATTTGTGGAGGGAGTTGAAAGTCTGTGTTGCCCCAAAACATCACTGCTCTAGAGGAGATCTGCATGGAGGAATGGGCCAAAATACCAGCTACAGTCTGTGCAAACCTGGTGAAGACTTACAGGAAACATTTGACCTCTGTCATTGCCAACAAAGGTTATGTTACAAAGTATTAAGTTGAACTTTTGTTATTGACCAAATACTTATTTTCCACCATAATTTATAATTATATTCCTTAAAAATCCTACAATATGATTTCCTGGATTTCTTTTTTTCTCATTTTGTCTCTCATAGATGAAGTGTTCCTATGATGAAAATTACAGACCTCTCTCATCTTTCTAAGTAGGAGAACTTGCACAATCAGTGGCTGACTAAATACTTTTTTTCCCCACTGTATATCAGGCCGCTACAAATGATTACAGGTATGGTCTGACTTGGTCTTGTAACAAGTGGGTCTAAAAATACTTCTCCCACTGCAACTATAAAAATGATCTCTGAGGCTCCTTTTGAGTAGTGTACCTCTTGGTGAGAGATCATTGACTGATACACATGCCTCTACACACTTGAAGACATTTTTCCCAGTTGACAAGCTTTGAGAGGGGGCACATCATTTGACTGAGATAAGCAGGATGGGCATTTCAATGAATTGCCCGCCATATATATGATAGGATCCGTTGGGAGCAGCGGTTTTGTGATCGTACGCACACAGGGCAAACAGGCAGACCACCAGTAGAGAGGATTGTTTGATCCAAGCACAAGCAGCTCCCACAGTTTTGTTGTTCATCATCCAGACACAGATGGCAACTTCTCTACACACCCATATCTCTGCCTGGACCATTTCAGGCTCTTTTAAAGCTCTTTCTTTCTTTCAGAAGGAGATTTGTTATCACGGTGCCCATAATGTGTCCTGCCATTGACAGCCAGCAACTGTCACCTTTGTACAGTGGTGTCGTGAATGAGAAACCTGAACTGCGATGGACTACAAACTTATCGCCTTTAGCAACGAATTCAGGTCCTGTTAGGGATCCAACATGGATGTTGATCTGTAAGCCCAGCTGCAACATCTGTGGGCTAATGAGCCACAGGATACCATACAGAACCTGTTTGCCTCCAATGCCCAACCATATCTCATCTTGTATCAAGACTAGAAATGGCCCAAAAAGGGTAACTAGGGCTTCCTTTCAATTGTAGAGTGTTCCCCAATAAACTTATCCTTTCACTCTAATATTGTTATCACTTACATATATCATCATCATATTCATACATACAGTATAAAGTTTCATTGGATTCCAACAACTTTTTGATGACACATTCGTATAGCTGGGGCCTATTTCAATATTTTGTAGTGTATATAGTTTCACTGATGTCACCGTAATAATGGATTTCAAAACTGTTTGTGATTTTGCTTCTTTTCTGCTTGTTATGCAGGGGTTTTACAATTTTACAGTGTTTATTTCGTGCATATGCACACATCCCACAGGCATTGCACCATTCTTTTATCTTCTCAGCAGAGGGGAACCCTCAGAGCTTTCTAGAAAAGGCCTTCAGGAGAAGGTCTAAGCTTTTTTTTAGCTTCTATAGATTTAGTTTTTATGTCTTTTTTTTATTTTCATTTTAAAGAAAATGAAATAGAAAATGGAATAGACTTGTTGTTAAGTTTCTAGAAGTCTAAAGGGCTAAAAATTTGATAGACAGTTTATCCAATTACGTTCCATGATAGTTAGTTAATACAGAAAAACTAGTGCTCTAACTAGGGTTCGGTGGGGAGCACCAAAGATCGTGGGTTCGATTCCAGGTGGAGCGGTTTGTGTCCTTTGTGTGTTGAGTTTGCATGTTCTCCATGTGTCCATGTGGGTTACTCTCTGGTTTCCTCCCACAGTCCAACGACATGCGTGTTAGATTAATTGCTGATGCTGATCCTCTAGTGTGTGAGTTTGTGTTTGAGTGTGTGAGTGTATGTGCCCTATGATGGATTGGCACCATGTCTAGGGTTGTTTCTGCCATGTGCCCTATGCTCCTGGCTAAGCTAAACGTTGTCCAAGGAGATTGGGTCCCTTTTTTAGTCTTGGTCCTCCCCAGGTTTGTCTCCCTAGGCTTGCTCAATTTGGGATTGGACGAAGATATAAGGAGACAATCTAAAATTGTAAAGTTGCTTTGAAACGATGCTCCATTGTAAAAAGCGCTATATAAATAAATCTGACTTGACTTAAGGCAATGAATCTCTCGCGACCCTGTAAAGGATTAAAGTCAAGTCAAGTCAGATTTATTTATATAGCGCTTTTTACAATGGAGTATTGTCTCAAACCAACTGACAAGTTAGATTAGCTCCTAATAAACTACGTCCAATCCCAAATTGAAGACAAGCCTGAGGAGGGGAATCCAAAAATCTGGTCCTAATTGGTGGGACAACAGTATTAGTCCTCCTGAATACCCTGCATTATACATTTGGGCAAAATGTAAATATCTTATGACAGAACCACCCTTTGATTTTTTTTTTTTTTTTTGTTTTCCTCAGTTCCATGTTTTCCAGTGAGGAAACGTTGGTATTCTTGTCGGGCGCTTCAATTAAGTTGCAGATCATGGTAGAAATTTGTTAAACAAATGATCGTGTTATTTTAACCGTTTTTTTAGCTGCTCCGTTGCTATTTAAATAGGTAAAAGTGTTTCGTGTTGTTTTAATAAAACAAGGGGATTAACTAATTTATACAAACATTATCTGTCGCCGCTGCATTAGCTGCCTCATTGCCCGTCAAGAAATTGGACAAAGCACAGCTTTACACTTAAGATGCTAATTGCCATTACATTTTCCAGTGCCTCAGTAAATTGTTCTCTGAGTGTGACTGCTGACACCTTGACCAATTGTAAATTTTTGCAGTGATTTATTGGGATCATCCGGAGGTCCTCTCTTCTCATAATGGTGTGGGTCTATAGCCTATTCTCATGAATATTTTAGAAGCCCAATTAAACCACCACTGAGCCTGGGTGTCGTGAAAAGTACACCAAGCCAGATGACACAGAGACAGAGGGCACCTATGTGAGATTATAATCTTTACAAGGACAAAAACCTCATCCATGTTTGTGTGTGGCATCTTAATCCCTGTATCATTCCGTCAGTTGGAAAGTTGATACGAGGGAAATGCTAAGCAGGTCCTGTTCCCGACTCTTTGCAGTGGCTAAAGAACATGACATTGACTAGTCCCAGGCGCACGTTTTCATTGTGCGAAGATGAAAGGGATGATCTCCATTTGGTAATGCAATTTAAATTCAAATCAGCAGTGATTTCTCCAAACACATGCTCATATTCATAGGAAGATCAGCTGCCCTTGCTTGCCTTTCACTTCTCGCTGCGGGTTTTATGTTTGTATCTCTTTGGTTTGTTGTCTTGCTCACTTCTTCCATCTCAGAGATCAGAAATGATGAATTAAACAGCAGGTTGTCTCTGATCAGGACAAGGTTTGAATAATTGAAGTCCTGAGTTGGGTGAATAAAGCTGCATCCATTTGAAATCTTCCTCTACTATTATTATAATTCTATTCAATATACAGCATTCGACTCACTACCAGACCAAACTTCCTCCCCGAGTAATACTATATCTCTCTCTGGCCACAAGGGAAATACTGCTACAAACCTGTATTATATAAAGAAAAAAGTCCAGTGTGTTAAACAGGGATGGTCCTCCTCCACCTCCTCCTCTTCATCATGATTTTTATTCAGGGGGGTCAAACTTATCAGGCTCAGTAGCAAGAGAGATTTATTTCAGGCTGTGGATTGAACCACAGTAACTGTAGGGAGCTTTTCAATTCTAACACACATTCACGTGCGCACACACACACACACACACACACACACACACATGGATTTGCTCTGTACTCGCTCCTCTCCCTTCTCTCTTTATGCGCTTGATGTTATGCTGATGAGAGCTGGCTGGCCACAGGGGCCTCGGCTGGCCTGTTTGAGCAAATTTCTCCTCTGTGGGTCATTGAAAATTTGATTCAGAGTTCCCAGGGGAAAGCAGAGATGGAGAGAGGCCGGATGGACCCAGGTTACGGCGGCACTTGCAGCAAGAAAAGGGGAGGTGTGTTTGTGACCCATCAGGCAAAGCAATATCCTCGTCTCCCGTTAGGCTAAGCAATAATCTCACCAGTGGCACAAATAGAGCCGAGATGAGCCCACCAGCAGCACTTGGGCTGAAGACCTGCTTCACTTAATACAACAACTTTTAGTAGTTTATGAGATGGTGTCACTAGGTGGTCATCAATGCCCCGCTTTAAACTTGTCTGGAGGCTATGTCGGTCAGCCACTACGGGGGACACAGAGGAGGGGGATCCTTTATCACCCAAGACACTGTAAATATACTACACAGAGGTTTAATTCCTAGAAGGATGAGTCGAACAGAAGGAGCAAACCAAAGAGGGCGTATTTTGTATAACAGCAATGTTGCCTTTTTATAATACAAAGAAACGTGTATTGTCCCTGTTCACATAAAAAAACTGCAAATTTTAGCATGACTGTTTAAAATACCCATTTGCAAATACTAATTCAGTTTCTAATTGACTGCATCAGTTCTCCATATCAGCTCTAAATCAATGTGCATACATGTTGCACTGTGATCATATAAACTCACCAGCCACCTCCCTTTCTACATTCATTGTCAATTATTTTTCAGTTCCACTTACCATATATATATATATATATATATATGCACTTTGTAGTTCTACAATTACAGACTATAGTCCATCTGTTTCTCTACATAATTTGTTAGTCCCCTTTACTCTGTACTATAATGGTCTGGACCCCCACAGGACCACCAAAGATCAGGTCCTGTTTGGGTGGTGGATCATATAATGGGTGGCGGATATGTAAAATGGCATTCTTATGCACAGATACAATTAGCATTTTCTTAATTTTGGTACTGCTCTACAAAGCCCCGCCCTTCATGCTAATGTGACCAAGGCAATAGGATGGAAATTCATCTGTCAAAGCTTACCAAATTTGAACTCAACAAAGTTTTGCTCGAAATCGCTCATCAAGCCAAATTCCATTGAAACAAATGTGATTTCTGTCATGAAATTTCACTCACGAAAGTGTAGTGTGCCCACGGCTTTATGAGGATCAGTAAAATGACCCCGTTTGGTGAAAGATAACAGATCTTTCTATCCTTGTAATGACATTTGGTTCTTACAATGACATAAACTTACACACACACACACTTAGCATAACTACAAGTAAGCACTGTTTTAACTATCAATCAACGTCTGTTTTCTGTATCAATTATAACAAGTTATGGTAGGAAATAACTCCAGATGTTCTGACCACTCATAAGTGTATGTTTCTGTCCTATTATAAGTAGTACTCCTTTGTTTGTCCCCCCCTTACTACCTGTATATTCTCTCTAACTTATACATATATAAACTGGTTGGGATTCACTTGTTGAATCTCTGTTTCATCTGGCTGATCTTCTTAATACTGTTCGTAATACTGTCTAGCAACGCATTTTTGCCTTCCGTCAAGCAAAAGTATCAGGTCCATCACATTCCAGCTTTTCCTTACACAGGGTCAGCGCAGTACATTACTGTATTTTTTATTATCATTGTGAATTTCCATAAATGAAAAAGGTTTAGCATGTGTATAATAGTTTAGGTTTATACTCGTGTTTTCAGCTGTATCTCTGAAGCATTTACATATCGTATTAATATAAATACCCTTTATATTACCGTAGCATAAAAAGAGTGTGTGTGAATATAGTAATGACCCATTTCAGTCAACGACCTGTTTCACAGAACATAATGTGGTCGTTAAAAGGCGCATACCTGAATTTGTTTCTGTTATGATACCACGTTCCCCATCATGCAATAAATCAGAAAATTTAATTATGGATTGAAAATCAGTTTTTAGATTTTCCAAAAAGCGCAAAATGTAGGAGATATGAAATGAGCTACAGTTAGCACTAGCAAATCCTGACAGACTACAGCAATCATTGCATAATGTTAACTTGTGGTGTGAGAAATGAGAAAGTATCATTTAGTTATGCTTATGCAAAATATATGCTCAGTTTTGAAAAATTGCACAGTATAAGTGCGATAACACCCACCAAAATGCCCCAAGATCAGATTTAATGGCCTTCCAGTATTTTTTCTCCTCTGCTTTGTTTGTTATTTTGTTTTATTAGGACAGTTGTTGGGCTTTTATCTCTTTCATACAACTTTGATTATCTTCGTCTCAGGCTTAGGGCTAATGATGCAAACAAGCGTTGAATCTAGTAGCCGTCTGTTACCTGCATTTCCCTCATCAGTAATATCTTCAGAGACCAATGTCCTCTTCTTTCTCCCGGCATTTAATCTTCTCAGCTCATTCTGCGGGCAGCATTGGGAGAGATTGATGACAGTGATAAAAGTGGTGACTTTGTGGGTGTGTTAATTATTATTCATGTAATCACACACAACATAGGCAGGGCAGGATTTACAGCAGAAAGGCATGACGGCGGCTCTGGAACTGAGGTAATTTGCAATTGCACTCTTCTCTCCCACAGTATTTCACTCCCCCTTACTGCGCACCAGGATAGGTCCATGTCTGTCAAAGCACCTGTGCTTAAGCAGGCCAACTAGTCCCATTCTCAACATCTCTCTCTCTCTCAGTGGGTTTCCCATCAAATATGTCACGCATATGTTCCTGTGTTGTGCACGTGCTGTTTGGCAGACCATAAACTTCATAAGCATTACATTTTATTACTTGAGGTGGCACAACAAATGCATAGTTCATAGGAACAGTATGAAAAATGCAGATTACAAAAAAAACACAGTGGTTCTTACATTTACTTTGGCTTTACCTGTCCACAGCCTCAAACAGTCAGACTCCAAACTCAACCATGGCCAAGACCAAAGAGCTGTCGAAGGACACCAGGAAGAAAATTGTAGACCTGCAGCAGGTTGGGAAGAGTGAATCTACAATAGGCAAGCAGGTTGGTGTGAGTTAACCAACCTTGGGAGCAATTGTAAGGCATACAACACCACTGATAATCTCCCTCGATCTGGGGCTCCACGCAAGATCTCATCCCGCGGGTCAAAATGATCATGAGAACGGTGAGCAAAAATCCCAGAACTACACGGAGGGACCTGATGAATGACCTGCAGAGAGCTGGAACCAAAGTAACAAAGGCTACCATCAGTAACTCACTATGCCGGGAGGGACTCAGATCCTGCAGTGCCAGGCGTGTCCCCCTGTTTAAGCCAGTACATGTCCAGGCCCGTCTAAAGTTTGCCAGAGAGCATATGCATGATCCAGAAGAGGATTGGGAGAATATCATGTGGTCAGATGAAAGCAAAATAGAACTTTTTGGTAAAAATTTAACTCGCCGTGTTTGGAGGAAGAAGAATGCTGAGTTGCGCCATACCTACCCATAAGCATGGGGGTGGAAACATCATGCTTTGGGTCTGTTTTTCTGCAAAGGGGACGGGACAACTGATCCGTGTTAAGGGAAGAATGAACGGGGCCATGTATCATGAAATTTTAAGCCAAAACCTCCTTCCATCAGTGAAAGCATTGAAAATGGAACGTGGCTGGGTCTTCCAGCATGACAATGATCCCAAACACACCGCTCGGGCAACGAAGGAGTGGCTCCGTAAAAAGCATTTCAAGCTCCTGGAGTGGCCTAGCCAGTCTCCAGACCTCAACCCCATAGAAAATTTGTGGAGAGAGTTGAAAACCTGTGTTGCCCCAAAAAATCACTGCTCTAGAGGAGATCTGCATGGAGGAATGGGCCAAAATACCAGCTACAGTGTGTGCCAACCTGGTGAAGACTTTCAGGAAACGTTTGACCTCTGTCATTGCCAACAAAGGTTATGTTACAAAGTGTTGAGTTGAACCAAATGTATTGACCAATCTTTTTTTCTAATTTTGTCTCTCATAGTGTACCTATGATGAAAATTACAGACTGCCATCTTTCTTAGTTGGAGAACTTGCACAATCAATGGCTGACTAAATACTTTTTTGCCCCACTGTGTGTGTATGTATGTATGTATGTATGTGTGTGTATGTATATATATATATATATATATATATATATATATATATATATACGTATATACACTTCTCTTTTATGTGTGTCTGCATATACTTATCTATATGTGGTTCTACTTCGTGAAGTGCTAACATGTTAAACCCCTCCTCGGCCCCAATAGCACGGCTTATTTACACCAGCTACCTGCACTTGGGTCCTAAAACTCAAGTGAATCGTAACATTATGTTGCTCTAAAATCTCAGTGTGCAGTTCTGCATTAGTGCTCCCATCACAGAAGTGTAAATTACCTTTGCTAAGGACACTGACACTTTATACATATATTTACAGCATTTAGCAGACACACTTACACCTAACCTTATACAGTCTTACAAGTACGACCAAAACAATTGAGAATTAAGGGCCTTGCTCAAGGGCCAATCAGTGGCAGCTTGGTGATGCTGGGACACCAACAGTCTAGTAGATTATGCACTGAAACACCCCCCCACTATAAATGCATGTTTCTGGCTGTAAGTGAAAATTTGGGAACTACGGTGGCTTAGCGGTTTAGCTTAAGGACTTTGGACCAGAAATACCAGGGATCAAATCCAAACCCTGCCAAGCTGCCACTGCAGAGCCCTTGAGCAAGGCCCTTAACCCACAGTTACTTGGATTGTAGAGATTGTATGAGTTGCAAGTTGTTATGAACAAAAAACAAACATAATTTAATGTGCATTTTGAGCTTATAAAAAGTAGGGTGTCACTGCATGAGTACGATGAGGGGTTCAAACTGCAACAGTAGGATGATTGACAAATTTCAGCTCACAAAGCAGAGAATCCTGCCACAAAGGTCCACCAGGGACAGTATATGATTCAGATCCAGCATAGATGGAGATCAGCTAATGGATTCTTTTGAAAAAGATCTTCACGGCTGATGAAAGCCTTCCTCATCAGACTTGTTTAACCCTCTCATCACATCCACACACATCTGCCACCTCTCCAGCTCCTTTCAATGATCCTCTTACAAGAGGAATGAAGAATTTCATCTAACGTCTGTATTGTTAATCTTTATAATGTACTTCCAGGTCCTTTCTGTAGCTGGGTTTTAACCCTATAGCCTACACACTAGATTTTGCCTCTTTAGTGCTACATGAATAGTGCCCTCTTGTGGAAGCCATACATCACAGTATTATCCAATTATATAGCTGCCCAGATATTGAAAGGTATGGGGAGACACATCAGGCTTGCTGTTGAGTAAATTAGATTGCCTCATTCTTTCTAGAAGCTGATTTCTGGTTAACCCTGGGTCATGGGTGCACCACAACTCCAAGGGTGAAAAGTAAAACGTTCAACTCGCTGCCAAGGATGACCCGCGAGCAAAGCATTCATAAATAATATAGCCTGATCTTTGGAAAGGATCAGTCACACGCAGCACAGTTTAGTCAGCTTGGAAAAGACCAGGTCATGCACATTTTCAGAGAAACGATGAAATGGAGAGAGGATAAAAGGAGTGAAAGGGACAGCAAGACCAGAAGCAGAGGTGAAAACCTGGGTTAGACAAAAAGAATGAGAATGTAATATGGATATAAAGACTAAAAGTTTAGAAAGTGGAAATGAAGGAGAACAATAAAAGAGGAGGGAGAAGAGCCTAGCAGAGGGATTAATTTAACCCTGGTTGGAGCTCTGTAATGGCTCAGGGGGTTAAAGAGCAAAGTGTGATGGATACAATCTCATTAGAATGGGCACGTCAGGCTCCAATTTCCTGAACATGTTCCGCCTTTATTAATGTCAGGAGCAGCAGGTAGTCAATTGCATTAGGGCTTCGATCACTGCCTGTGCTATGCTCCAATGACAAACCTCAAGCAAGGGCATTGTTCTGCAAGAGATAATTGTGAACATCAGACAGCAAATTACAAGCACATCACAGTTTGAAATTAGACCAGAGAAATTACCTACAAGCTATCGTACAAGACTTCCAGGGTCTGGTCATTATGACTTTATAACTTTATGCTCCCAGAAAACTGTAGAAGATCACTGCTTTTTAAGGTACAGTCCATATACACTCATTGACAAAAGAAACAACTCATCAAGAAGGAGTTGCTGGAATCGAATGAAACTATATATGTGTGAATGTAATGATGATTATATGTAAGTGATTACAATATTACAGTGAAATGTTAAGTTTATTTGGGGGAAATCTGCACAATTGAAAGGAGGCCCAAGTTACCCTGTTAGACCTTCCCTAGCCTGGATACAACATGAGATATGGTTGGGCATTGGACGCAAACAGGTTCCATATGGTATCCTGCAGCACATTTGGCCATAGAAGTTGCAGCTGGGCCTGTAGAACCTTATCGCTCACACCAGCAGTTGGAGCAGTGTGTCGCCCAAAGCAAAGGCAAGATTGAATCGCCCACTACGTGGCCTCCATACTCGAACCTGATCTGATATACCTAATAGAACCTGGATTTGTCGCTAACAATGTTACGGTTCCAGTCCATAGCAGTCCAGGTTTTTCATTCATGACACCACTACAAACAAAGGTGTTGGTGGCTGACTGTCAATGGCAAGAAATGTAATGGGCGCTTTGACAACAAATTTTCTTCTGCTCAGTGGCTGGAAATGGTCAAGGCAGAGAGAGGGGTGATCCTCTCTACTGGTGGTCTGTTTGGGACATCCGGAGCCTGTTTGCCATGTGTGCATGCCCTCACTGCTCCCAACAGCTCCTAACAGCTAGGTCAGAATGGCATAGATGGCAGGCAATTAATCGAAACGACCTTCCTGCTTCTCTCAGTCCAATGATGTGCCCCCTCTCAACTGGGCAACTCTCTCACCAAGAGGTACACTTCCCAAAAGTAACACCTGACAGAAATTTTATAGGGTAGGAGAAGCAATTTTACACCCTTTTGTGTTAAGACCCAGTATCTAATCAGATCACATCTGTAATCATTTACATATCTGCCTAAGACATAACTGCGTGATGAATTTTGCATCAATCCGATGATACTGTCTTTATTGTTTTTGTCAATGAGTATGTGTTCTCCTGGTCATGCTTCCCCAGAGAACACAGGCCACAGTTGTAAGCGTGCCCACTACATACACACAGGACTGCGCTTTATCAATAAACAACTGGTAGGCAATTTACTGTCATTTACAGTTAGGCAAAAGTTACATCTACAGTAGCAAATATCCTGTACTATACAGCATTTGTTCTGCAGTTATACAGTAGCAAATTCATGTGAAAAACCTTAGTACAGTGGTACCTCAGTTCTCGACCACCTTGGAACTCCTGAAATTCGGTTCTAGACATTTTGACTAGAAAACTTTGAATTGTTTGCTTAGTACCCGCCGCATTTGCTTAAACTTGTATGAGTCAAAACACGCGACTCGTTTCAGCCGAATCTCGATTCACGACTCATGATTCAGTATACAGTGATTCAGTGATTCCAGTTCACCAAAACCCTTGCTCAGTGAAGATCTCTGCTGTGTTAATTATGTTTTTCTTTATTTTTACATCTACATTACTGTTTTGCTAGTGCAGAAAAGTATCGATGGGTCCTAAACAGGTTAGTTATATGAGCCAACCGAAAGGAAATGAGTACTCCAGAACACAGGCTGCAGTTAGTTTACATTATGATTTTTCAACACTTTCATTATAAAATAAGCTTTGTCTTAGTGCTTTTGGCCAACTCTTAAACATTAACTTATCATTACTTATCATAGGCTCATCCTTGATACAGTATAGCAAAAGATACCGCTATACCAAACACTTGTTAAACTCCTCAGTTCATGTTACATTTAACTTCTGATGGATTTGTCGCAACATATCCCAGATCAGGGAACACCTGCACAATACAACTCCGTTATTGCATATAATGCCTAATACAGTGTGGATTTTCTGGGAGTCTGAAACGAATTAATTCAATTTACATTATTTTGTATGGGAAAAACACGCTCGGTACTCGTTGTTTTCAGTTCTCGACAGCCTTCTGGAACGAATCAGCAACGAGAAACAAAGGTACCACTGAACATTTATTTAAATGTAAAGCTTGTTTGTATGTGCATCCGCTGTATTGTCCAGGTTTACAACATCATTAGCTTGGTTTACTAGCCACATTCAGAAACAAACTAGCAAACGTAAGCTAATATAGCAGAAGCTAGCGTTCGATTAAAGCATTTATTTAATGAAAAGCAAGAAAGAAAGATTCACTGCTATACCAATACTGAACTGAAAAGTGCACAAAAAAATACAGGTCACATTGTTTCATGGATTCTGAGTACTGTATAGAAGTATTCTATTCTGTGTAGAGCACAGCAAAAATTTACATTTTGTTCATTTTCTAAATGGAAATAAACTAGCACAACCTCTGCAGGGAACAACATTAAATAATACACAATGATTTTTTCCAAAGACCAGTCTCCAAGCTACTGTTGGCACACATTGTTTCAGGTCTGGTACAACTGCAGGCACCTTCAAATGTCCTGACTAGCTGCTACCTTATGTAAATGGAATGTGCTTGTGAGGACAGCGCAGGCGGCGCGCGCACATTAAGGCATTGTGCTAGAACGCAGAAACTGTCTCATTGAGACATAGAATGGCTGTTAAATCTACATGTTTTACAGCACTTGTCACCCAGCTTGATGGCTTTGCATTTACTTCTGCAGGTGTGAGGAGATGTAAAGCGTGAATTCCACATATTTAATAATGTGGCCCACAAATCATCAGCGAGAACATGCACCGCTGTCGTTCCACACAAAGCCTGAAGTTCCGACAATGGAAAGCAAGCGGCAGCCACTGGAACAACTTCATTTCCAAGGTTTTCCATTTTTAAATCTGGACCTATAAATGTGTTCATCCAGCTATTCACCTGTCAGCAACTGAATGCAAACCAATCTTCTACAAAGTCGCCAAGCATGTGATTTAAGTTCCTTAAAATCAATAACGCATTTAGAGAACCTTATTTCTACCTATATAGCGCTGCAAGTCTCTGCGGCAGACTGTCAGCCTTCCTCACATTCGTACAGGCAGTGTTGTACAAGCAAGGTAAAATACAGTTATTTAAACTCCAAGTTGCTCAACAAAAATAAATCTTAGCTAGGTTTCTGCTGTTTCAGCAAAAAAATGACTTGCCAGAGTAATGTAGCAAAAGCAACTTAATATGAATCTATTGCATATGCCAACTCTTCTGCTAAATACAAATGATATTCCATAAACACTTCCTGACCATTTAATTAATCCCAAAACACCATTAAGACTGTGGTAGCCTAGCGGGTAAGATACTGGACTATGGACCAGAAGGTCCAGGGTTCAAATCCCATCTCTGCCAAGCTGCCACTGTTGGGTCCTTGAGCAAGGCCCTTAACCCACAATTGCTTGGATTGTAAGACTGTACCAATTGTAAGTCGCTCTGGATAAGGGCGTCCGCTAAATTCTGTAAATGTAAATGCAAATGCAAATTAAGAAAAAAGTTGGTTACTGTGGCTTTTGGTCAGAACAATGGAGCTTCACCCAAACTCTTGAACAATGGTTGGGACCTAACTGGCAGCACAGGTTAGCCAACAATACCAATCCAGTCTATTCCAGGGTACATGGACACACACTTTTTGAGACAACCATTGGCCTCAACGCATGAGGAGGAAACTGGAATACCCAGAGAAAACCCACACAGACACAGGAAAACATGCAAACTCCACACAGGCAGCAGCTGGTTCTCTGGAGCTGTGAGGCAACAGTGCCAACCACTGCTCCTGAGCCACCCACACAAAACACCTCGTAGTAGAAAACTAAAGTGCAATTAAAGTGTTGGCTCAGCAGGAGAGAGCCATTACCGCTTCACTGATAAAAGTAATTGCTCTTAAATACCAACATGTAAGCATGGTCAAATTGGTGTGTAATTATACACAAAAGTTTGGTTGATAAAACCTACACTTTAAGATTTTATATGCAATTTGCACACAGATTCGACCATTTGACTATTATGGCCCTTTGATAAATGAGGCTGATGTGTGTATAGTCAAATTAATTTAGCATGGTACAGTTACAAATCGCTTGAAAAGTCATTTAATCTTTGTCATTGTCATGGACGTTTGTTCTGTTTATCCTAGGGGACACAGCTTGCAGTACAACCTGGAAAGGGCAAGAATTCATTGTATGGCAATTGAGTTAAGACAGTTCACTGACTGGGGTGGCACAGTGGCTCGGTGGGTAGCACTGTCGCCTCACAGAAAGAAGGTCCTGGGTTCAATTCCACATAGAGAGGTGTGGTTCCTTTCTGTGTAGATTTACCCTGGGTTCTCCTGTTTAGTGTGTGTCCTAAAATGGGGTTGGTCCCACCTTGTGCCCTGTGCTGCTAGCTAGGCTCTCCCACAATCCTGTCCAGGATCAAGCAGATAAGAAAGTGAATGAATGAGTTCACTGAATGCTTTTGTTTTTTAGGAGATTGAGAGATACCATACAAGGCGGAAACCCACATGGAAAGAACATGCCAAACTCCACACAGACAATAATCAGAGCCTAGAGTCTAACCAACCTAGCTACCCCACAGCTCAAGCTGGAGTGGGACTTCAGCTCTTTTAAATACCTGACCACACAGGTTTATAGGTTTATGCTTCATACCCTCCAAATTAAATCGAATGTGGAACAAGTTATCATACTTCAAGCATATATGGGTTTAACGATGTAGCATTTATCAATGATACTCAGCTATCCGGCTGATAAAACAGTTTAATGACTTACATGCATGTGGTTTAATTAATAGCTCCGCTGCTTGTAGTGGCGTTTCTGCCAAACACAGCATACAATAAAATAAAAGATCAGCAGAGAGGTTTGCTGACAGCATCTCTGTGAGAAGTGGAACTGAAAAGTCAAGGGGCTCTAGCACAGCTTTTGGTTGGAAAGACAGCAATCCCAAGAGACGCCTGTCACGGCCTAACTCCCCCCTCGCTGATCAAGCACAACCATAAAGCCTTCATAAAGTCTTCATAAATATGCATTACTCCAGCTATACCTCCAACGAGAGGGAAGATGACATGCAGGTCCATCACTGTGAAATCTCTTATAGAACAGCAGCCGCTCCTTATTCTAAAAGGCAGTTCTTGAAGATTTGATATGTTTTATTAATGTTCCAGAGAATGTTAATAGTATATTAATTAATAATATGTTTAAAATAATCCATAATAAACTATAAGTGGTTCTCAGGTGGTGCCACAGTCTAATTCCACCACCACAGGGTATAGGTTCAGGTCCCGGAGGTGCTTTTCGACCAGGTCAGGCATCCCATTCAGACAGGATTGGAGGAGGGAGTCATTCCTTGGTGCTAGAGGTGCGAATAAGGCATATATGTGCAAGTCTCAAGTAAGTCCCAAGTTACTGTCGTTATACTCAAGTAACTAAAGTCAAGTTCAAAACAAAAAAGGCTCAGGTCAAGTCATACGAAATTATGCTGTTCTAACTCCAGTTTCCACATTTAATTCAGTCAAAAAACAGAGGTCATAAAGAGTTGAGTTGATTTGATGACTTCAGAGGAAAGTCCATAATAGCACTCCTCGAGTCTTCAAGTAGTTGTTGCAAACCGTTGAGGTGTGTTTTGGGTCATTATCTTGCTGCAATACAAGTTCTTCTCCACAAAGATCCAAACAAGCATTTCTGCTGGTGATCTCATACATTTGGCCCTCACTGTATGTTGAACTAGGCCACACAGCAATAAAGAGTCATTTGTGTAATTTGATTTCTGCTAGAATGTCTGACAAGGCCTCACAACTCTAGGTCAGAAGTAATGTCCAAGGTCAGGACTTGGGTCCATTTGGCTGACCAGGCTCTTCAGCACTGCTTACTTAATGTATCGGTTCATTTTACCCCAGAGACACTACAGTACAAAGTTTTAAAAAGCCCAGGCACCCTCATGACCTAACAGTCTGAAATAAAGAAGTGTTTGTGTCTGTGCAAAAGCAGGCAGGATCCAGGCAGGAAATTCAAATGTATTCAGCATTTTAATGGTCTTGAAATACAAGCTGGTATAGCTTAATACTTAATGTCAGGCACTTTAATTAGGTGGAATGCTTTATGTTAAATGTCAAAAGTAATTGAGATATGAGTAGAGGGCAGAGAGTTGTTAGTGAGATTTTTTAGTTGAACCAAAAGGGTACTTGAAAATGTTACAATGAATTCTTCAGAGAAGGCAACTGTGACATATTGCTCCCTTCATCCGATGTGCTTTTCTAATTTAATTAGGCGAAATAAAAGCGCATTGTCGTGTTTTTTAAGCACTTCTAAATGCATAAACTTGATTTTAAGTTGTTAACTCAATATGGATTGCTTAAGTCCATGCAGGTTTTTGTCTCTCAAAGTCACACGTTCTGTGAAACTGAACGTTATGCGATCTGGACATCATATTAAATACCATACTTAGCAACGCTATATGGGATACTGTAGAGTATTGGGTATTGACTAGCCAAAACCCTGCAGAGATTCCCATACATTGATTTATGTAATATGAAGGATGACTGCCCAGATTTTCATTTTTTGTACTAAAAAAAAAACTTAAGATGGGTAAAACTGTAAAACTCCATGCAGACCACTGATTCTCTCTCTCTCTCTCTCTCTCTCTCTCTCTCTCTCTCTCACGGTGCAACAGCTTTCTGCCACATATATAACCCCAAATCAGAAAACGTTGGGACGGTATGGAAAATGTAAATAAGAAATAATATGCAGTGTTCCTTACATTTCCTTTGACTTTTATTTCATTGCAGACAGTATGAACCCAATATATTTCGTGTTTTGTCTGGTCAACTTCATTTCGTTTCTTTAATAAACATCCATTAATGCATTTCAGGCCTGCTATACATTCCAAAAAAAGTTGGGACGGGGCAATTTAGGGCTAGTGATGATGAAAAAACTAAATAATGATGTGATTTCAAACAGGTCATTATAATCATGATTTGGTACAAAAGCAGTATCCATGAAACATTTGTTGATAAACTGGAGATCCTCCATTTTTCATATTGTCCCAACTTATGATTTGGTGTTGTAAAAAGTCATTTTCAACTATAAACTAACCCGCAACTGTCATGCAAACCACACACATTTTTCTCACTTTGCAGAGCGCAGGTCATAATTCACTTGAGGGATAACACCTTCTCATCATCACCTCAGTGATTATAAATATCACAGCCAAACGGTGCTCAGCATTCAGTCTGCTAACACTGACACTGCATGTGTTAATTAAAACTTTGTGTTTAATAAGATGTTCTGCTACAGAGGCTGCGCTCTTATGTGTCTCATTACAACTGCTGTGCTGAAGCAGCTAATGTATCGGCAAGTTAATATATGGGTTAAGAAGGTTAAGGTTACCTTAATAACAAGAGTAATTACATTATCAGACCACAGACGTATATGCCAGTGGATGTTGTCCACGCTGGCATTATGTGTTGCATACCTGTAATAGATTTAGTGAGAATGAGATGCTTTATTCCTGGTAAAGCGCTTCCGGCCTCCAATGCCTACCTCCTGACTACACAGGGTTCTGGCCTAAGCATCTCCTGGACAGCACACCTGGCTAGGTAGGGCTTTATGTTTCAGCACCAATGTATGATCCCTTAACTGTCTTCCTTTCCCTCAGGCACTGCCTGCATGTGATGCACCGCCATGTCTCGAACTTGGGTACCCACTATAGTACACATGTTAAGCGACTATGCGAACATATTCTGAAGAATGCAGCCCAACACACTATCTGAAGGTCCACTAAAAAATATATTTTAATACCTCAACCAGCTATCCCAACTGCTAATCCATTATAATGTATGGCCACAAGGAAAATAATCCAAGTGGTTAATTATGAGATAATGGTTGTTTATTTTAAATTGTGGTAGGACAAACATGCTGTGAGACAGCTAGTAGCTAGTGAACGAGACTCTGAACATTTTTAGAGAGGCGAAACCACATCCAATCTGCAAATAACTGAGCCGAAAAAGTACAGAAAGTACCCGGCACCAGTATAGTATCATGGAAAGTAAGTGGCATCTTAAGTATGATGAAGCAAGGTCCCATATATGTCCAATAGGAAATAAATGTCAAATCAGCGCTTTATTTCTATAGCGCTTTTTACAACGGAGCATTGTCTCAAAGCAGCTTTACCATTTTAGATCTTCTAACATCTAGCTCCAGTCCCAAACTGAGCAAGCCTAGGGTGGCAGTGGCAAGGAAAAAACTCCCTAACGTTATAAGGAAGAAACCTTGGGAGGACCATGACTCAAAAAGTGATCCAACCTACTTTGGTGGCTTAGATGTTATATGTAAGAATTAACTAAGTTATCTAATTAAATAAGTTCAAAGTAATCGCTTAAATAAACAGAAACTAAATAAATATCAATAGTCAAGTCAAGTCAGATCTATTTATATAGCGCTTTTTACAATGGAGCATTGTCTCAAAGCAACACTTTACAAGTTTAGATTATCTCCTAATAACTACGTCCAATCCCAAAATGAGCAAGCCTAGGGCGACAGTTGGCAAGGAAAAAAAAATTCCCTGAGTGTTATCGGAAAGAAACCTTGGGAGGACCAAGACTCAAAAAGGGACCCAACCTCCTTGGGCGGCGTAGATGATAAATCTAAGAGCGAAATTAAAGTCATGGAGTCAAAGTTCGAATATAATGTGAAAGTATTACACATCGGCATTAAGTGGCCCGGGTATGGTGGGGCTGGAGCTGATGAACGGAAGCAGCTTGACTGGAGCTACAGCAGATGAACATCATGTGTGGGGCTGGAACTGCCGGAACACAGCTCGGAGAGGAAAACAGAAAATGTAATTAGTTGTTGAATTAAGAGCACAGTGTCTATTAACAATCACTGATGCCATGTGTAGCATGAGACGACCCGCAGGCATTAGCTATAGCAGCATAGCTAGAAAGAGGAGAACTGGGTAGGAAACACAGCCAGAGGGATCACATGAGACATCGCACAGGGGAGGCAGAAGACAAAGCAAACCCAACGTCTTCTGATCACCATAAGACTCTTTGAATATGAACCCCCAGCTCTGCCCTTATGCTAAGGCAAGGATGCACGAGTCAAGATATTTATATATTTATATTTATATAGAGAGAACATATTAAAAAAAATATAATAATTAGAATAAAATAACAGGGAATATGAAAATGAAAACCCCTGCTGTTTGAATATTAGTAGCTCCTGTTGCCCAGCTGAATGGAAAGGAGCAGTTTCCTGAAGTCCTGGTTTCAAAACCTTGGGTTGGTATTTTGCAACATGAATGTAGAGTGGTGCGGTTATAGAACCTCATACTGAACAGCAGCAGTATGGAACAGTGTTAACACACCATGGCCAGTGGCAAAAAAAAACCCACTTTAAACATACCAAAGAAAAGAATTTACTTCTGTTCTTGCATGTGGAGCTTTCATACTGTAGTGATGCTGTTTTCATGAACGCAAGCTAAATCAAAAAAGCAGGAAACTGTGTTGAGGTGTCACTGTTGGCTAAGCCAGGTGCTGCTCTGGTCTGTCTTATGCTAAAAATAATAAAAACTATTTTACTATAGGGGATGTGGTACTAAAAACACATCTTATTAAGATGTATGGTTACAAAGGAACATCTAAGAAAGTAGCAATGGAGCACATTTATTAGGAACACTATACCAATACTGGTTAGAGTCTCCCTTTGTTCTCAAAAGAGGCCTCAGTTTATTCATGGCATGGATTTCACAAGATGCTGGGAAACGTTCCTTTGAGATTCTGCTTGAGATGGTTGACATGATTGCATCACAGTGTAGATTTTCAGGTTACACTTCATGCTTGTGAATCTGGAAAGCCGGTCACTGAAGAAAACTGGTTCAGGAAACCAGTGTGAGATGACCTTTGCTTGTGTATGCGGAGGTGGAAAGTAACAAGTACATTTACTCACATTACGTAAATTGAGTATTTTTTTACTCACCATGTACATTAAAAAAAGTACTTTTTTTTTTTTTAATCTGTCAATTTTTACTTCTACTTAAAGTGTGTTTTGTTTGAAGTATTGTACTCACTTACATTTGACATCACACAGTGGTTACTGAGTGAAAAAATGCAAATAAATAACGCAAAAAAAAACAACAACCGAAGATGACTCTAGTGAATTGATGGACAGGAGAACAAAACGGAACTAAAATCACAAGATGGGGATGGCGAAAAACCAGATACCCGGGTGCGGGACCCTGCAGAACAGTCCGAGCCGTGTGGAAGGCTGCCTGAAGTTTGGGCTTGAAGGTAATAAAATGAACGCCATATTTAAAGGTGCGGATTTTGCCTGAACACAGGATCTTCAGTGATTAAGTTGCCTGGAAATGTTCCATATGGGTGTAGCACCAAAATGAAGCATTAGAGCTTTCTTAATGAGATCATGTCATTTGTCGATAATGTTTATGCAATCGCATTTTGAATTCACAGTTAATGTGCGTACAGGTGCTGACAATTCAGGGTAACAAACTGAGGTATATTTATCCCCAACGCTGCCCACAGCACTACCCTGGAGAAAACCTACCTGAGCCCTACGTTACATAAAAGTAATTTTATATGAGCTACTTTTTACTTTTATGTGAGTAGATTTTTTAGACCGGTAATTTTATGGGTGAAATATTGGTTTTTTTTTTAAAATGGGACAGTTTTGGAAATTGACGTTTTTTCTGCCACTTTTTTACTATATATTTATGTCATATATATAATAATGTAAATTTCAGATCAAGCTTAGGTTGTGTTTTACACAATTTAGAGAAAATGGAAAAATATTAAACATAAATGAAATTATGCTTCTTCAAACCCCAATTAACCATTACCCAAAATCTTTTTCTAGAGGATCGCTAAAGTGAGACACCTATACTGTCAAAGTGGGGCACTCAGCTTTTTTGCTTTCTCAAAACAGATTGGGGCAGGGACCTAAAATGTCATAATTTACATAATTTACCGTATTTGTCGGGCTATAAAGCGCAAAGCGGTTATAAGGCGCGATATCAAGTGATCGACTTCTAACAGATCTATTTTTCATACATAAAGCGCACCGGGTTATAAGGCCGCGCATTAAATGAAACCAAAACTCTTAAGTTCCGTCGGAAGCTCAGTTTGGTGTTCTTTACCTGGCACCAGGGCGTCTTCTTGCTTCCTCCACTTCCATTACCATTGTACTGCGTTACTAATGTTGAATTCCTCTCACAAGCTGCTCTATGGTCCATGTTTTTGTATGCGTGAATGATAGCGTTTTGAGTTGAAATCCGCTTCCAAAATGAATGAATGAATGCACGTTACCCTAATGCTGAAGCAACATACCGTTATTATACTTACTCCGCGATGCTGCGCACTACGGTGGCCGTAAGCTTCGTAACTTACCAAGGCCGTGCTAAAACATTTTGACAGATTTATGAGCGATGTGTACCATCTACAATTGGTTCTAGGCCAGAAAGCACAACCAGAATTAATTCATACATTAGACGCACCGCATTTTAAGGCGCACTGTCGATTTTTGAGAAAATTAAAGGATTTTAAGTGCGCCTTATGGTCCGAAAAATACAGTACCTAAGAATGTTATGTTATTTCACCATAGTTGCTGGTGCTTCTGTTTTAGAAGTTGGCTCAGTCACACCCTCGGATATGAAATGACATCTACAGAATGTTATACTCTGTCATCCCAAAGATTAACCAAACAATAGTTTTTGATCAGTAAAACTCAACTATGTGAAGATATTGAGGCTGAAGCTCAAATGTCCCTCTTTACCAATGTTGACCTTACTTATACATAAGTGAAATTTCACCAGTGTAATAATACCTTTACTTGGGTAGAATATATTAGTACTGTTTCCACCTCTGGTGATATGGTTCATTATCATACTGGAAGTAGCTATTAGAAGATGGATAAATTGTGGCCATGAAGGGATGCTGTTACACCTGCTGCACTTTCAACCAGCAGACCAGACTCCTCCACCTCCTGTCACACCCCTCTTTTCCCTCACTCTGATTCGCCACTGTGGTATTGTGCATTCGCCTCCACTCCTTGGCTAGGCAAGACAGATGCACATTGCCATCAGCAAAACTCAAATAGGCTGTGGCATTCAAGCAAGAATTGATTGGTATTAATGGGCCCAAAGTGTGCCAAGAAAATTCCCCACACCATTACACCACCTAAACCAGCCTGGACTGTTGATGCAAGCTGGTTGGGTCCATAAATTCATGCTGTTGACACCAGATTCTGACCCTACCATCTGTGTGTCTCAGCAAGTATTGAGATTCATCAGACCAGGCTACAGTGGTGCCCTTTAAATTTTTCTATATTTTGGTTATTTTGCACACAGTTCTGTGAGATAATTTGAAGGTGAGAGTGGGCACTCTCTTGGACTTGAAGAACGAGGATCCATCAATCTGATCTTCACAACACATGTCTGTGTTGAGAGTATCATGGTATAAAAATGGAATTTCTGAGGACCTCATCAGGCTAGAAAACATTACACAACCATCTCAAAATAGAAGAAATTGTTACAAGACCATTGTTAACCTGTTCTCAATGACCTCTCTCATTATTAACAAGGCTTTTCCATCTGCAGAACCGATGCTCACCAGATTTTTTTCTTTATTGCACCATTCTGATTAAACTCTAGAGACTGTTGTGCATGAAAACCTCAGGACATAATCAGTTATAGAAATACTCAGATCAACAATCCTGCCCCAATCAGAATCACTGAGATGGCATTTTTCCCCATTATAATGGTTGATGTAAACATTACCTGAAGCTGCTGACTCATATCCAAATGATTTTATGCGTTGCACTGCTGAAACACAATTGGCTGATTAGATAACCACACAAATAAGCAGGTGTACAGGTGGTCCTAATAAAGTAAAATAACATAAAAATGGAAATTGACAGGATAATGAGTGCTCATATAACAGGAGCCCTGTATATATTATTTCTTGTGGCAAAATCTTGTTCTGTCATCTTCAGAACCATTCAGAACTTTAGTAATGCCAGCTTAATATAGTGTACATGGAGCATTTTGTGCTTGTTGTCTCTTTTTTTCACCTTTATGTGTGTGTGTACATGCACGTGTCATGCAGACAGGAATAGACTTTTATAAGGAAGTAACCTAAATGGAGAAAATGTGCGTGTGTGTCACATCTCAGGCATCCCTAGGCAGCGCTCTCTAATCACCTGCATGTTTACGCCTGTGCCTCATCTTTATTCCCCCAGAATGTTTTAACTCAGCACAGGTTTGTGATTCTGTGACTCAGCCTTTAGGGACTCCGGTTTTGCATTTGTCATTGAACTCTTTAAGTGCTTGCGTTTTGTCTGTTACTTAGATTTTATGTTAATAGGGGATACATCTCTCGCTAAAGAGATCCTTATTTTTGTCATCACAGTGGGGAACGTGTTGCATCTTGTTTTCCCCTCAGGTTACTTCCTAGTAAATTTACATTTACATTTAGTACATGCTGTTATCCATAGCAACTTACAAGTCGTACAATTTTACAATCCAAGCAATTGGAGGTTAAAGCCTTGCTCAAGGGCTCAACAGTTGCAGCTTTGGCAGAGGTGAGATTCGAGCCCTGGACAATCTGGTCCATAGTGCAATACCATAACCACTTCGCTACCACAGTCCCATTGTTTCTTGGACAGCAATAGTGCATTGAATGAAACCAGTAAAATCTAATCTGCTCTCTCACAGTGAATTCCTTTACTATTTTTTCTTATAATTTAATTAGTGTATAATTACTTACTGACAGGACGGAAGTGTAATGTACAGGTAGAGGCAAATGTCATTCTGAGACAATGTCAGCTATAATGATAAACACTCGGTTCTGAATTTAATTTCCCAGGATTCAGTTCAGCTTTTATTATATCAGTTAGTGGTTTGGATAACAAGGAAGTGGATTAAATACACCCTATGCTATGACAAGAGACTGGATACAGAGAGTTCAGATATCTCAGTTTGACTGTATCTACAGTGGTGCTTGAAAGTTTTTTGCATAAATATGACCTAAAACATCATCATATTTTCACACAAGTCATTTATTTATTGAGAAAAATGATCCAATATTACATATGGCAAAAGTATGTGAATCTCTAGGATTAGCAGTTAATTTGAAGTTGAAATTCGAGTCAGGTGTTTTCAATCAAGGGTGTGAGTGGGCACCCTGTTTTATTTAAAGAACAGGGATCTATCAAAGTCTGCTCTTCACAACACGTTTGGGAAGTGTATCATGGCACGAACAAAGGAGATTTCTGAGGGCCTCAGAAAAAGAGTTGTAGATGCTTATTAGACTGCCGAAGGTTATAAAACTATCTTTAAAGAGTTTGGACTTCCACCAATCCACAGTCAGACAGATTGTGTACAAATGGAGGAAAATCAAGACCCTCTTTGTCAACCAACAAAGATTCACTCCAAGAGCAAGGGTGTACAAAGGACCCCAAGAAATAAACTTCTAAGCAACTGAAGGCCTCTCTCACATTGGCTAATGTTAATGTTCATAAGTCCACCAGAAGAACTTGAACAGCACATGGTTGTGCATGGCAGGGTTGCAAGGAGAAAGCCACTGCTCTCCAAAAAATAAACATTGCTGCTCATCTGCTGTTTCTATCTAAAGATCACGTGGACAAGCCAGAAAGGCTATGGAAGAATGTTTTGTGGATGGGATGAAACCAACAAAATAGAACTTTTGTTTTTAAAAGAAAAGCGTTTTTATGTTTGTGAGAAAGAAAAACACTGCATTCCAGTATAAGAACCTTATCCCATGTGAAACATGGTGGTGGTAGGATCGTGGATTGGGCCCTGTTTTGGAAAACCTCCCAGAGCTGAAGCTGTTTTGTTACGGAGGAATGGGCTAAAAATTCCTCCAAGCCGGGTGCAGGAATGATCAACAGTTACCGGAAACGTTTAGTTGCATTTATTGCTATACAGCGTGGTCACACCAGATACTGAAAGCAAAGGTTCACATACTTTTGCCACTCACTAATATGTAATATTGTAATCATTTTCTTCAATAAATAAATGCCCAAGTATAATATTTTTGTCTCATTTGATTAACTGGGTTCTCTTTATGTCTTCTTCTTTATATCTACTTTTAAGACTTAAGAATCTGATGATGTTTTAGGTCATATCTATGCAGGGTTCACAAACTTTCAGGCACCACTGTACACATCAAAACATTGTGTGTTTTACACAATACTTACAGTGGGGTTCAAATGTTTGAAATGCTTATATTTTGGCAAAGACTACCAAAGACCAAAGGAGATCAAGAGTGCTGACTTTCATGGAATATCATGGACTTCACAATCCCCTGACCTAATCACCATCGAGCATTTATGAGGGCACTTGAAGGAAGTTAAAGCCAAGCATTTAGTAACATCACATGATGCTCTTTGTAATATTGTGAACTCATGTTGATATGACATGAACTATCAGATTTTGCACAAAGTTGTGGAGTACACGCAAGCTTGAGTGTAAGTCATCGTTACAGCAAAGGAGTGAACATTTAGTCAACGCACTCATCCAGAGCAGCTTACAACTAATAGAATCTTACAATCCAACCAAATGTAGGTTGCTCAAGGGCCCAACAGTCGCAGTTTGAACCCTGCACTTTCTGACCCATAGCCCAGTACCATAACCGTTACTCTACTAGGTTAGCTGGAACATACCAAATACTAACACATTTTGAAATTTCACTCAAATTGTTATGCTGATTATGTGATTTGTAATGAAAAAGTATTTAAGAAAAATGATTAGGAAAACCACTGTCACTAGTGGCCTCAGACATTTGGCCCTGTATATGTTACACCAGTGTCGAACCATGACTGAGCTGAGACCATCAGTTATATTATAAATGCCAAACATAAATAATTTAATAAATAAATGGAGTGTATGTACGGATGTATACATTTACCATAAGAAATGCATGTTAATAATAGCCAGTAGTTTTGCTTTTCATAATTATAATTTGACATGGAGCAAAGCAAAGATTATTGACTATCCAGAATAAAACTTGTGAATGGTAAGATTTGAAATCTTATATTTAAGCAAGACTGCATTTTATTTATTTATTTTTTGACATATGTAAGACATATGTAAGTCCTTGGGTATTTTTTCTCTTAAATGCAAGCTTAACCACTGGTAATCAAACCTGATTGGTGGACTCTCACTGTCACTTCCTTATGTGATGCAGCTTAAACAGGCTAAAGTTCTAACCACTCAGAGCACTAGCTTGACTTTATTATGGCCTATCATGGAAAATAAAACTGGATAACTGATTTATGTTAATATTGGTTTGAATAAACCAAATATTACCAAATTTGTCAATTTTTTTAACCTTTTCGCCTTCAAGGGTTACAGCAAGACTGATGCAGTAGATAATAATTAATAGTTAAATAATTATTAAACTATTTAACTCATTAAATTACTCAGTATAATAAAACTCAATATAATGACAGAGTTGGTCATTCATTCATTCACTCATTGTCACATCTGGTTAATCTAATTCAGGGTCACAAAGAGATGGGGCCCATCTGGCAACACAGGGCACAATTCAGGATCCAATCCAACTGCAGGGCACATTCACACGAACACACACACACATACACTCACACTAGGACGCTTTTAGAGACCAATAGACCCAATTTGCATTTAGGATCAAACCAGAATAGATATGGGGAGAACCCACATAGATATGGGGAGAACATACAGACTCCACACACTTGGAGTCCAGGCTGGAAATTTGGAAGTTGTTTTCGTTATCAGCCATAGTCCCACCATGCCCTTGCCATGCCAGAGGGCAGTAACTCTCTCCCTCCTCCAGTTGGCTGGGGTCGACTTGCCACCAAGGACTTTCCCGCCGAGGACTCAAGATCCTAAAGTGACTCAGTGTATCGGACTAAATAATGCAGATATGCATATTTTATATGTTATCTTTTTCAGTATTTTATTTATGTATTCATATTCACTTAGTGTCTGTTTTTGAACTAGTACTTTAAACGTATTCTCTAGCTAAATGAGTTTACTTCTAACATTTATTATCTACGCTGCCCAAGGAGGATGGGTCCCGTTTTTGAGTCTTGGTCCTCCCAAGGTTTCTTCCTTATAATGATTAGGGAGTTTTTCTTTGCCACTGTTACCCTAGACTTGCTAAATTTGGGCTGAGATATTAGAAAATAATCTAAAATTGTAAAGCTTCTTTCAGACAATGCTTCAAAGTAAAAAGCGCTATATACTGGTCCTTCTCAAAAAATTAGCAAATTGTGATAAAGTTAATTCTTTTCCATAGTGTAATGATAAAAATTAAATTTTCATATATTTTCTATTCATTGCACGCCAAAACCAATTTTTCTGGTAAATGGTATTACTGTGATCAATTGGCCTGCCAACTCTCCTGACCTGAACCCAATAGAGAATCTGTGGGATATTGTGAAGAGAAAGTTGAGAGATGCAAGACCCAACACTCTGGATGAGCTTAAGGCCGCTATCGAAGCATCCTGGGCCTCCATAACACCTCAGCAGTGCCACAGGCTGATTGCCTCCATGCCGCGCCGCATTGAAGCAGTCATTTCTGCAAAAGGATTCCCGACCAAGTATTGAGTGCATAAATGAACATAATAATCTGAAGGTTGACTTTTTTTGTATTAAAAACACTTTTCTTTTATTGGTCGGATGAAATATGCTAATTTTGTGAGGTTTTCATGAGCTGTATGCCAAAATCATCAGTATTAAAACAATAAAAGACCTGAAATATTTCAGTTGGTGTGCAATGAATCTAAAATATATGAAAGTTTAATTTTTATCATTACATTACAGAAAAGAATTAACTATATCACAATATGCTAATTTTTTGAGAAGGACCAGTAAATAAATCTGACTTGACTTGACTTGACTTGACTTGGAAATCAAACCTGGGGTCTCTTGAGCTGTGCCACCTGACATAACTGTTAGTTCCTCAATATTCTTAGGTTTTCTCTGAAGGAATTTAAGGCCCTGGGGGTTAACTACAAACGCTGGCATGTTCAGTCAAATATTGACTCATTTTTGTGAGACTAACGATAACTGGATACTTTCAAACAGATACAAGACTGAGTATCAGTACTGAGACTCAAATATGAAAATCCCACTTGTGTCTACCTGTGATAAATCTAATATATGCAAATGATTAGCAGTTAATTAGTTTGCATACTATTATGGCAGGAGGACATAGAGGACATGGAGTGTTTGAAATTTGCATATTTATGTATATTTATAGATCCTGGTGTTTAGAACAAGGATAAAGATGTGAAGATGTTCCTGGCCCATTTTAGTTGTTTTGTGAGCAATAAAAAAATGCCAAAAATGTACATGTACAAAGACTAATGTTAATGAGTATGGATTCCCTTGAGTTTCAATAAAGCATCCTGCTCTGAAGAACTACATACAGTACATAACTTTGCCATTACAAATATTCACAACTTATCTAGTGGTAGACATGAAAGCATGCACTGCAGAGATCTAGTTCTCTACAAGCATGGTTAAAACGTCCATGTGACAAATCCCTGAGCTGACTATGACCATGCACACATGGTGGATGCAGTCCCTTAGTCTTATGTAGGATGGCTGAGCAGAGAACAATAGCAAAGTAGAGCCTTTCCAGTACACTAGTAAAAGTAACTGCACTCAGTAACCCTGAAGAGGGTCTCTGGAGGCATGTGCTGTGTTTGGACACCTGTTTGCATTTGGATTTCCCCACTCAGAGAGCAAGGCTTGTATCCGACCACCCACACTGCCTCAGAAAATGGGTCGACAGTGCAAGAGCTCCCTCTGTGTGAGTGCAGTGAGCCGATAATTACCTCTTTGACATGGACAGAAAACAGCCTATCATTACTACTGTTCAAATTGTAAACCAATCAAGGACCTGTAATATTATATGGCCAGTATATTAACTGTAAGGGGCACAACTAGTTTATTATAACTGCATTCCTTCTGAGGTTGAAAGCCACAGGAGATGTGTGGCTAAGATGTGTAATTTGGTGTTCAACAGAACAGATTTCAAGACATTTCAAGATATTAATATGGAAAACTGCCTAACTACACACCTGAATATCACCACTTGACTGTAGTTTTATGGTGCTATTGTTTCTGTTTATATCCATTAAATGCATACTTTGCATATTAGTTATGATAACATGTTGCTGCTAGATGACAATTACCTTTCTACACTACAGTACATATTTTTAATATGTTGTACTTTTCCCATATATCAAGTCAAGTCAAATTTACGTATATAGTGCTTTTACTATGGACCGTTGTCTCAAAGCAGCTTTACAATGATCTAGGACCACAGCCCTAATTGCACAAACCTAGGGCGACAGTGGCAAGGAAAAACTCCCTAAATGTTATAAAGTAGAAACCTTGGGAGAACCAACCTGCGAGTGCAGCCTAGATTTTATAAGTAAGTTTTTATCCAGATTACCCAGTTAATGGGTTTATGGTTATAGTTTAAACACATAGAAGCGATAACACAATTAAAGAAAATATAGTAAATAAATATAAATATAACAATATATAGAATAGAATACCTAAAACAATATATACAATATAATACATTAAAGAGAATACAGTATTATGAAGAATATCAGAAAATGGACAACACTAACAAACTATATAATGTAGTACAGTAGTACAGTGGAACCTCAGACTTCGAATGTAGTTGACTGTGGTAGCCTAGCGGGTAAGGTACTGGGTTCAAGGGTACTAGGTTCAAGGTCCAGGGTTCAAATCCCACCTCTGCCAAGCTGCCACTGTTGGGTCCTTGAGCAAGACCCTTAACCCACAATTGTTTGGATTGTAAGACTGTACCAATTGTAAGTCGCTCTGGATAAGGGCGTCTGCTAAATGCTGTAAATGTAAATGTAAATGTTGGTTTCAGAAGGCTGTTTGAAGTCGGAATCAAATTTCCCTATGAAAAGTAATGTAAATAAGATGAATCCGTTCCCAACAGCCAAATGATTGTTTTTCATGCCCATATTCATATGTAACTAATGAATAAAAGCATAAATAAAGCAAAGGAATGTAATACAATTATTAATAATCAATATATACATGAAATAATTGAAATATAAAGACATGAAATAAAAGAAAATAAAGTGAAACTATAGCCATTGAGGCCAATGCAGTTGGCACGTCTTATCAATGGGACAATAATAATAAGCTTTATTGATATAGCACTTTTTCAAACAACGTTTTATAAAGTGCTTTACACAAGCAGAAGTAAAAACAAACAAAAACATAAAAGAACAATAAAACAAAATAGAATGAAATAAAATAGATTTTAAAAATGCAGATAAAATCTAACCAGACAAAACAATGACGCTGAGACTGATATATACATATACATGAAATAATATAATAATATAATGTAATAAAGATAATATGCCTATGATCACTCCTTAGTTATTCTTCTTCTTTTGAGTTTTATGCCGACTGGTACACCATATTGGTGCATTATCGCCACTGGCTGAACTGGATTACGTGCATCATCTTTGGAAGATAGCACCATTGACGATGATGTAATCCAGTTAGTTAGACCTGTATTTAGGGTGCTGATGCTCAAAGTCAGAATTTTTGTTTGGATTTGGGGGCAAAAAAAATTCAAATGGACCATTCGATGTCCGATTTGTTTGAGTGAAGAGACGAATTACGAGGTTCCACTGTAACTATATAATTTAGTAAATAGTAAATACTGTATAATAATGTAGAGAATGTGAGCGAGTATTGGCATCATTTCATCCGGTAAGCAGAGTCAGTGTAGGTTCTCATTTCTTAAGAGGGAACGCACTTACAACCGCCTACAACACACCTTTGCGGAATGCACATTGCTGGAGATGAGAAAAAATACAAGAAGAGGCTTTTGTGGTTAATTAGCTTGATCTCAAACGGAAAATTTAACTTTTAACTGAAGTCCATTTCTTTAATTTTACAACCTTGTCGTAATAAAAAAATACAAAAATAAATTAAATAGGTTTTCAGTGGGTTTTGGGTCAGGGGACTGGGATGACCATATCAGAAGTTTGATTATGTGGTCTTTGAACTAGGTGTTTGTTCCAGCTGTTTTTGGCAGAGACAGTCACATTTAAAATATCCTGGTTTTTCATGATACCATGGATCCTCACAAGCTTCCCACAGCATTTGGAGGAAAATCAGCCCCACAAAATCACAAATTCCATATCCACCTATATATTTTTTTCTTTTTTGCCAGAAATCTTTCTCTCACCTGCCCATAGAACACCATTTTGATTCAAGTCCAGAAGTATCAAGAGAACTCCAGATGCTTTTCTAGGTAGTTAGGTGAAAAGTAAAAAAACAGTCTCACTTCTGGCACACCTTCCATATAGTTTGTTGGCATGGAGGTCATGTCTAATTGTATATTTGGAGACTTGGTGTCCCCAAAATGCTACCATCTTCTTAATTAATGCCCTAACAGTGGATGTGGGCATTTTCAGGCATGTAGTTATGTTTTATAGCCATTGCCTGATTTATGAAGGTTACCAACCTTCTGTCTTATTTCTTTTGTGTATTCTCTAATCATGCTCATGTTGATGAATGACTACAGGAATTTGGATGCTTCATCACCTTATATTTATACCTCAGTAAAAGAGGAAGATTCAAAACTCAAAAAGAGTTAACTATAAATGCAAGCATTTACATTTATAGCGTTTAGCCGACGCCATTATCCAGTAATTTACAGAAGTGCTTTGTATTCTTAGAAGACATTTGCTCATGATAGCACAGTTTGACTCACGAATACATTCTAACTAAAACCAATTTAGGAGTTGCTTTAGGTAAAAATCAATAAGAAACACAGTACCAGTAAGGATCATTGTTTGTTTTGAATTGCTTGCTTTTTAATGTAAACATTTAAGTGCAATATCAGTCTGTACTTAAGAAGAAGTGGTAAGTGCACTTACATGTGTAAATGCTTGCATTCAGTCACTGTTTGAAGAAATTGAGAGACTCAGCTATTTAGACAGTCAGGTGAATATTCATTTAATATCTTAGTGCCACATATAGTCTTGATACAAGAGTTTTGATGCTTTAGTCTTTCTTTAAAAGACTTGTAAAGTTATGCCAACAGTTGGGCAGCATGGTGGCGTGCAGTTAGCATGGTCACTTCACATATCCAACATCCCCAGTATGATCCTAACCTCGGACTCTGTCTGTGTGGAATTTGCATGTCCTCCCCATGTCTGTGTGTTTGTTTACTCCAGGTGCTCCAGTTTCTTCTCACGCACTGTAGTGGCCTAGTGGTTAAAGTGCTGGACTACGGAAAGTCCAGGGTTCAAATCCCACCCCTGCTAAGCTGCCACAGGTGGGCCCCTGAGCAAGACCCTTAACCTACAATTGCTTGTAAGACTGTATCAGTTGTATGTATGTGTGTGTGTATGTATGTATGTATATATATATATATATATATATATATATATATATATATATATATATATATGTATATATATGTATTTCTTGACGAGGTATTTGTTACCTCAGACTAAATTTCACTTAAAGGATTAGATTTTCTCATTTTCTTCATTATGAGATTAAGCTAATTCACCAAAAGGTGAATTTCTTAATATTGTTTTTACTCATCTTTACCACAACTATTGTGGAGGAGACTGTAGCAGCTATGAAGATGTTTGATATTTTACCTGTCAGATTCTGAAGATATTCCGGAGAAATTTCAGCACACACCTTAGGAAACTCTGGTACATGGTGCCATGTACTTCTGCCTGTGCTCAGCAAATTCTTATTGAATGCCTTGTTGGCATTGGCGTCCTATCCAGACCATGTTTACATCTGCACCCTGTATTCTCTGGGGATAAATGGCAGTGCTTTGACCAGGAAAATTTGAGGTTAAAAACCATGGGGAAAAACCACAAGCTCACCAGTTTTTTTGCCCATTTTTTGATATTTACCAGTTCAAATACAGGTATGTAGCATTTGTCATCCAACCAGTCAACATTGATTTGTTTTAGCAATTAAGGTCTTAAAGAAAACTCTGTCTTTTAACTCCAGATGTTGGATCTGGCTGATCTTCTGTGTTGTTTGTAATACTGTCTATTATTGCAATTTTGGCTTCTGTTAAAGTATCAGTTCCTTCATGTTACCGTATTTTTCGGACCATAAAGCGCACCGGTTTATAAGGCGCAATATCAATGATCGACTGCTAACGGGTATATTTTCATACATAAAGCGCACCGGGTTATAAGGCGCATGAAATGAAATAAAACTCTTAAGTTCCGTCGGAAGCTCAGTTTGTTCTTCTTTACCTGGTTGCAGGGCGTCTTCTTGCTGCCTCCACTTCCGTATCATTGATTCGTTAATGTTGAATTCTCTCGCAGCTGCTCTATGTCCATGTTGTACTGCGTGACCGATAGCGCTGAGTTTGAAATCCGCTTCCAAAATGAATGAATGAATGCACGTACCCTAATGCTGAACGCACATAACCGTCTTACCCCGTGATGCTGCGCACTACGGTGTCCGAAGCTTCGTACATTACGCAAAGGCCGTGCTAAAACATTTTGACAGATTTTGACGCCGTGTACCATCTACAGTCGGTGTAGGTCAGGAAGCACACCAGAAATTAAACTCATACATAGGCCGCACCGCATTTTAAGGTGCAATGTTGATTTTTGAGAAAGTTAAAGGATTTTAAGTGCGCCTTATGGTCCGAAAAATACGGTACTCTGATAAGTGTTACAGCTTTCCCCTAGACAGGGTCATAATGGTTTATTACTGTATTTTCTATAATTATTGTGATTTTCCATACATTAAAAACATTTTACAGTGTTCCACTTGGGTGTTCATCAGTATGTATGACGCATTTACTTATTGTTTGCACTCAGTTTTCTTGTGAAATACCCTTCATATTTACATTACAGCAACCTAAATATATTATGTGTCTATGGTAATGTCTGGTCAATATCCATTTCAGTCAGCGTCCTGTTTCACAGAATGTAATGCAGTTGTGAAATGGTGCATACCTGTATTACTTTTTTAAGACCTTGCCTGTAATGCTGCAGAATCCCCAATGCAATATTTGGCGTGGTCTATATTAAGAAGCAGCAAGTGAAGTGAAGACCCGAAAGGCGTCTGTTACATAAACTAGAGACACTGATGCACTTATCCTTTTGTGCAGTTTCAGTTTCAGCCTTCTAACACAATTACAAAGGTTTCTCTAATAACCAATTGCCATTTATTGCCATTAGGGCACTGGAGTAATCGATGCTAAAATGGGGCTTTGCAGTTGTATGTGAATAATAAATAAGATACCAGTCATTTCAAGAAGTAATAGCCATTTGCAAGTCATATGTTAAAATCACTTTAATGATTTAAAAATCATAGTTAATATAGAATACTTAGTTAATGTAGTATTGATTAGTAAAAACAAACAAATACATTCATTTGCATTTTCCAATCTTTGAATGCTGGCTTATACAGAAGAAAGTACATCTAATTTTTTTGTGAAAAAGTAGGCTTTCCAAGATATGTTTCATTATCAGAAATGCCAGTGTGTAATATTGAGTCCTTTAGTTCAAATGCCTCTGGGTCACTCGTCAGTGATAAAATGCCTCTAACACTCAGACGCTGTATGATGTACAGAAAAGCTATACATAATTTAACAATTAGGTCCAGTTCATATCCACAAGTCAATGAAGTTGAATTAAATAAATACAGTCCTCTCAGTCTGGGGACTGCCATCCTTCCTATTTAATGTCATATATTCAATCCATTTCATATTACCCAAGACTAAACTCAATATCAGCCACACAAAAAATAACTGTGAGATTGATCCAGTCTAAAGTACCTAAATCAAATCTGTATCTGTTCTCTCAGCCAAAGAGCAGGGCCATCCTGCCTTTATCAATCTCTAACCTCAGTATGCTCAGTCTCATCGTATTATTTAGCTTGTGGAACTCTAATGGGAAGACGTTGGGAGCTAGCCAAAAACCAGACTTTCCTTCCCTAGAGTTACCCTCCAACTTAAAGCCTGATGCTAGACAGATGATGTATAGGAACAGCTTTAGGCTTGAAAGCTGGTGTTAGAGGTTGCATATAGTATGAACTGACTTGTTATTATCCATGAGTCATGTGTTGCTGCAAATGTAAAATGGCCATCGTTTTTCCAAGTGCTTAGGGCTGTAGTACATAACAGTGTCAAAAAGGGAAACACATATCCATACAGTAAGCGTATGCATTATGAAAAAGAATGCAACAGAACAAGGTTTGGATATTAGGACTTCTAAGGTCCACTCTTCAAGCTGTCACTCAAATTCATTTGTTCATTCGTTCTCTGTGGTTTGCTTAGCTATTTGTATTCAGCACAAACTTTTTTTTTAATCATAAGTTTTCACATTGCCTTTCCTCTGGCGGATGTTCATTTTAATTGTGCAATTTGGTTCCAATAACATTTCCATTACCATTGTTAGTTTCATTCATTATTAAGTCATTCAGGCACGCAATCAAACATATCACTGAATGAATTCATAAACCTTCTCAATAATCACTTATTAGGCATAATTTGATGGAAAGTCATACTAATATATACACTCACCAGCCAATTTCTTTGCCTTACATTGCTACTACCGGGTTGGACCCCATTTTGCCTTCAGAACTGCCTTAAATCTGCATGGCCTAGTTTCAGTGAGGTACTGGAAACATTGTCAGATAGAATGCAATTGCTGCAGATTTGTCAGCTGCACATCCATGATGTGAATCTCCCATTCCACCACATCCCAAAGATGCTCTATTGGATTGAGAGCTTTGTGACATGGTGCATTATCCTGGTGGCCATTGTGGCATTTAAACAATGCTCAACTGGTATTAAGGGGCCAAAAGTGTGCAAGAAAATATTCCCAACACCATTACACCACCAGCAGCCTGAACTGTAGATGGAGGGCAGAGTTGGTCCAAGCTTTCATGCTATTTATGCCTAATTCTGACCCTACCATCCAAATGTTGAAGCAGAAATCGAGACTCATCAGACCAGGCAATGTTTTTACAATCTTCTGTTGTCTGAACCCATGTGAACTGTTGACTGTTCTTAGCTGACAAGAGGGGGTCATTCAGAGATGCTCTTATGCACACCTCAGTTTTAACAAGTGGATATTTGAGTTTTTTAACAAGTGGATATTTTTATATGCATGCATGGATGGATGGATGCATGGATGGATGGATCTGAGCAGATCAATCTAACCTGAATAGCTTAAATAGAAGCAGTTGTGTAGAGGTAATAAAGCTGGGAGAGGGATAACCATCCTAATATGAGTGAGTACAGCAACAAGATACAGTACATTTGTCTATATAGTGTACAATGATTTGAGTTTTTATGTCTTCAGGATCCCACTTTAAACTCCTAACCACTGCGTTATTGTGTTAAGACCTCTCTTCTGTCTGCAGTTGGTTCAAAGATCACTAGACTGCTCACTTCTCCATGAGCATTTCTCAGCTGGGAATGTAGCATAATGGATTATCCAGGTCATGAAATTGTAAGCAGCAATTAAATTAAATAGGGTGATTATAGCAGAAAACACAAACATGGACCTATGAGGCTTTAGAAAAAACATTTGTAACACTGTTGCAAACTCAAATTCAGCAACTGGCTGATATGTTACATGATGTTACATGTGAAACAAAGCGTTAAATGATGAAGGAAGGTTTGCAACCAAATAGCACATGCAAAACAAAACTAGCGCAATGTAGCACAATGTGCAAACACAATTAGCTTTGGTAAATTGAAAATGCTTTTCCACTGCAAATTATATAACCAGCATACCAATTTGAACATGCATTGGATCCTGCATGGACCCCACAAGCTTGTGCAAAAGCTGATGATCCATGTTATCCCAGCATGATCTCATAATATTCCGAAAAAGCATCTTGTGATGTTACTAAAGGCTTGACTTTCTTTGTCTTCAAGTGCCCCCATAAATGCTCAATGGGGCTTAGGTCAGGTGACTGTGGAGTCCATGACAGTCCATGACAGTCAGCATTTATCTTGTTTGGTCTTCAAGAAATTGTTGCATTGAGGTGTGCTTTGGGTTAGTATCCTGCTGCAGTATGTATCCTTCTCCACAAAGAACAAACAAGCATTATCCCTAGTGGTCTCAGATTTTTGGCAATCACTGTAAAATAAATATGTATCAGGTAAAGGGAAAACAAAGAAACTTTCATTCTTTCCAAAGATTGTATTTTCAATATTGTCATCAATAATTAATTTGGACTAGCCGGAAGGTTATGAGGTCAAATCCCACAAGGGTTTCCACAAAAGTTCTTTGGTAATCCCTTAATTTTTCATCACTCAACTTAATTGTAAGTCACTCTAGATAATGATTCAGTGATAAATAAATGCAAATGTAAATGTAATATACAGCACTATGCAAAAACCTTAGGCCACCTGTGACGCCGCAAGGAGTGAGGAGGCAAACGCAGACCGAGTTGAGGTAAGGCAGGTTTTATTAAACGTTTCAGGCAATGGTAGAGCTTGGTGACTAAGCTAGGAAACGTCGTCGAGAAGCGTGTGACTGAGGATGTGTGGTGGTTATATGTGTAGCGGGAGGAAGTCTGGAATGAGAAACAGGTGCAGGTGATCAGTAGGTTGGCGAGGCAGAGCGAGGCAAGGTGCGAGCAAGTGGAGCAGCGAGGACTCGTCGAGGCGGGAGTGCGGCGAGAGACGGGGAGCAACGAAGTTTTTCGCGGGCGGCCCCGTGGCCTGGGTGCCGGTCGATCGGGCCGGGAGGCGTGGAAGTCCCAGACGAGGAGGGGGTCCAAGATGTCCTTTGCGTCGACCCAGCTGTTCTCCTCCGGTCCGTAGCCCTTCCACTCGACCAAGTACTGGAGGCGCGAGGCCCGTCGGCGGGAGTCCAGGAGGCGACGGACCGCATAGGTGGGAGTCCCTGGTGGGCCGACGGGTGGAGGCTGGTCCGAGGGAGAGGAGTCCGCTAGCAGACCGGGCACCCAGGGCTTCAGGAGCGACACATGGAAAACAGGAGAGACACGGAGGTATGAAGGCAGTTGCAGTCTATAGGTTACGTCATTGATCTTGTGTGTTATGAGGTATGGACCCAGAAAGCGGGGAGAAAACGGGATACTTCCCTGTGCGGTGCGGAGTCCCTGTGAGGAGAGCCAGACGCGATCCCCGGGCTGGAAGTCGGGAGCGGAGCGGCGGCGGCGGTCTGCGTGTCTCTTGTATCAATGGATGGCTTTGTCGATGCGCTGATGCACCTGGCACCAGACGTCCTCGGAGCGGCGAAACCAATGGTCCACGGCCGGGGCGTCCGATGGTGTGGAATCCCAGGGCACGAAGGGAGGCTGGTACCCCAGGACGCATTGGAAAGGCGTGAGACCCGTGGAGGAGTGCCTGAGGGAGTTCTGCGCAATCTCAGCCCATGCCAGGTACTGCGACCAGTCGTGCGGATTGTGGAGGCAATAGCAACGCAGGAACTTCTTCAGCTCCTGGTTGGAGCGCTCGCACTGGCCGTTGGTCTGCGGGTGGTACCCGGAGGAGAGGCTGACAGTGGAGCCCAGTTTCTCGAAGAATGCGCGCCACACAGCAGAGGTGAACTGGGGACCCCGGTCGGTGAGGAGGACGTCCTCAGGGATGCCGAAGAGACGGAAGACGTGGGTGTAGAGGTGTTCGGCTGTCTGGAGCACGGACGGGATCTTGGAAAGAGGGACGAACCGGACGGCACGGGAGAATCGGTCTATCACCAACATGATGACGGAGAATCCCTGGGACGAGGGGAGGTCTGTGACGAAGTCCAGGGCGATGTGAGACCAGGGCCTTTGTGGCACGGGCAGGGGATGGAGCAGGCCTGCTGGCAAGGGTCCGTGGAGTCTTTGCTTGCTCCAACGGTGCATGAGGATGGGATGATAGGCACTGGCGAGTCGTCAGGGGCCGGTTCGGGATCAAACCTCCTAGAGAGAGCGTCGGCCTTGGTGTTCTTGGTGCCTGGCCGGTAAGTGATGAGGAAGTCGAACCGGGAGAAGAAAAGGGACCAACGAGCCTGGCGCGGGTTGAGTCGTTTGGCTGACCTGAGGTATTCCAGGTTCTTGTGGTCAGTTAGGACTGTGAACCGGTGTTTGGACCCCTCTAGCCAATGCCTCCACTCCTCCAGTGCCAGCTTGATTGCCAGCAGTTCTCGATCGCCCACGTCGTAGTTGCGTTCGGCGGGGGTCAGTTTGTGCGAGCAGAAGGCGATGGGGCGCAGTTTGGGCGGCTGGCCAAGGCGTTGCGAGAGCACGGCACCCACGCCTGTCGAGGACGCGTCCACTTCCAGGACGAAGGGGAGATCTGGGTTAGGGTGACCCAGGATGGGAGCCCAAGTGAAGGCGGCCTTGAGCGCTTCGAAAGCCCGCTCGGCTTCGGGGGACCAGCGGAGGGAACGAGGCTTACCCTGCAGAAGTGCGGTGAGGGGCACCACCGTGCGGCTGAAGTCCCTGATGAAGCGCCGATAGAAGTTAGCAAAGCCTAGGAACCATTGCAGCTGTTTGATGGAGCCCGATCTCGGCCAGTCCAGGACGGCGGACAGTTTGTTGGTGTCCATGGCGACTCCTGAGGGAGAGATCACATAGCCCAGGTAACGGACAGACTGCGTGTGGAACTCGCATTTTTCTGCCTTGACGCACAGGTGGTGAGAGTGGAGGTGCTCGAGCACCTGGCGTACCTGGTCGACGTGGGTGTTGAAGTGCGGGGAGTAAACAAGGATGTCATCGAGGTAGACCACTACGAACCTGCCGAGCATGTCCCGGTGCACGTCACTGATGAAAGCCTGGAATACTGATGGGGCGTTGGCGAGGCCGAAGGGCATGACCAGGTACTCGTAATGCCCGCTGCTTATGCTGAAAGCCGTCTTCCACTCATCGCCCTCCTTTACACGAACCAGGTTATAGGCGTTCCGGAGGTCGAGTTTGGTGTACCATTGTGCCGCGCGGAGGCGCTCCAGGGCCGAGGGCACCAGTGGAAGCGGGTAGGCATAGCTCCGTGTGATCCGGTTCAGTTCTCAATAGTCGATGCAGGGCCTGAGGCTGCTGTAGGCATGAAGAAGAAGCCCGCCGAGACGGGCGAGGTGGATGGCCGGATGAAACTGAGGCTCAGGTACTCCGAGATATATTCCGACATGGACTTCTCTTTGGCCGCGGACAGCGGATATAGGCGTGCTTTCGGCAGGGAGACATCTGGCAGGAGATCGATCGCGCAGTCACCGGGACGGTGAGGAGGAAGAGTGGGAGGTGAGGCCGCCCCGAAGACCGGAGCCAGGTCTGTGTACTGAGCAGGTACATTGGGAGGCAGAGGATCCGGCTGGGTGAGTGGGAGTGAACGCACCTGCAAGGCGGGTTGGTGGATGCAGCGTTCTTGGCAGCGAGGAGACCAACGGACGAGCTCGAGGGCTGACCAGGAAATGAGCGGGTCGTGATCACGGAGCCAGGGAAGTCCCAGGATAATGGGGTGCGTAAGGGATCCAAGAGGATAGAACTTGATGTCTCCTGATGAACCGCCCCAGAGAGCAGACAGAGAGGGGCTGTTACCCGGGTGAGGAAGCCCGAGCCAAGGGGGGCGGCCGTCGGCCGAGGAGATGCGGCGCTTGAGTGGCAGAGTGGTGCAGGGAATCCTCCATCGAGTGACGACGTGCTGGGCGATGAAATTCCCTTGCGCGCCGGAATCGATCAATGCTGTAAGAGGGACATCACCGTGAGCGAGTCGTAAAACCACAAGAAGGAGGAAAGAGGACTCAAACGAGGTTCGACTCACCCGGGGCGTGCGTGCTGGGACCCTGGTATGCGAGCTGGCTGGACCGGACGACGGAGCGAGATCGCAGGCGGGACGCAGGTGGCGGTCAGAGCCGCAGTAGCAGCACAGGCCTTGCTCGAAGCGACGCTGGCGCTCTTCCGCGGAGAGGTGGGCGCGATCGAGTTCCATGGACTCGGGTGGAGGCGAAGACTCACGAGGGGGAGAAGAGGCGAGGCGAGGAGCGGAGGTGGAGTGCGGAACGAGGAGCTGGTCCAGGCGGATAGCGAGGGTGATGAGAGCATCCAGAGACAGGTCCAGGTCCCTCCCCGCCAGTTCTCCGCAGAGATTGGGACGCAGGCCCTGAAGGAAGGAGGAGAGGAGAGCAGGCGTGTTCCATCCGCTCTGGGCCGCCAGGGTGCGGAAGCGCAGAGCGTAGTCGGCAGCGGAGCGGCGACCCTGCCGTAGAGCTAGGAGCACTGCCCCTGACGAACGCCCCTCCCGGGGGTGCTGGAAGATGGCGCGGAAGCATGTGAGGAAGCTGCTGTATACTGTGGCCTCCTCCGTTTGTTGAGACCAGACGGCCGTAGCCCATTCAAGAGCCCGACCGGTGAGGAACGATATTATGAGGGCGATCCAGGCTTGATCGGACTCAGGTGGTGTGCTGGTAAAGTACAATTGACATTGGAGGAGGAAGCCCTCGCAGCGTTCCAGGTCTCCGTCGTATTTGTCCGGAAGAGCGATGTGGTAGGCCGCCGAAGGCTGGCGAGGAGGGCTGGGGGGAAGAGGAACCGATGCTGAGGCCTGCACAGCGGGGGAAGGCGTAAGTTGGGACACACGCTGAGTCAGCTCGTTGACGGAGGGAACCAGGGCGTTGAGTGAGCGCTGGTTATCGGCGAGTATGGAAACCGCCTGGACTACTTCCTGGATCTGAGCACGGAGGTCGGTGAGCTGTTCCGCTGGGGAAGCATCGGGGTGCAGATTGGCGGCCGCTGCCTCAATGTTTGTCGGCTTCTTGATCTGTGACGCAAGAAGTGAGGAGGCAAACGCAGACCGAGTTGAGGTAAGGCAGGTTTTATTAAACGTTTCAGGCAATGGTAGAGCTTGGTGACTAAGCTAGGAAACCTCGTCGAGAAGCGTGTGACTGAGGATGTGTGGTGGTTATATGTGTAGCGGGAGGAAGTCCGGAATGAGAAACAGGTGCAGGTGATCAGTAGGTTGGCGAGGCAGAGCGAGGCAAGGTGCGAGCGGGTGGAGCGGCGCTGGAGGCGGGCGTGACACCACCATTAGATTAGAAATACTATTGTTTAAGCAATGGTATTATAACCATATATAATTATTTCTCAGTCTCTATATTAGCATACATCCAGAAAATACAGGACAATATTTATGCACTATTAAACACTTTAACAGTGGCAAGTATTTAGTGTGACCTCCCCTTACACTTGAGTAATAGCAGCATCTGGCTGCTTCATCAAACTACCAAGTTGGCCCTTCTACAGTCTGAAGAAACATGATCAAGAATGGTCTTTTTGGAAGGGGAGCAACCAAGAAACCACTTTTTTAGACTTCAAGGTGAAAAGGGTAAGATATGCCAAAGCTCATGAAGATTGGAATCAAGATCAGTGGTAAAGCGTATTAAGGAGTAACGAATTCAAGCTTGAAATTTTTGGGCCCAGTCACTGCCAATATGTTATATATGGTCATTATACCATTGCAAAAACAACACATCTAATGGTGGCCTAAGACTTTTGCACAGTACTGTAGGTCCACCCTTGAGGATTAAACATATTTAATATGGTATGTTAACTGATGCCAATTACAGTGGTGCTTGAAAGTTTCTGAACCCTTTACAATTTTCTATATTTATGCATAAATATGACCTAAAACATCATAAGATTTTCACAAGTCCTAAAAGTAGATAAAGAGAACCCAGTTGAACAAAGGAGACAAAAATATTATACTTGGTCATTTATTTATTGAGGAAAATGATCCAATATTACAAATTAGTGAGTGGCAAAAGTATGTGAACCTCTAGGATTAGCAGTTAATTTGAAGGTGATATTAGAGTCAGATGTTTTCAATCAATGGGATGACAATCAAGTGTGAGTGGGCACCCAGTTTTACTTAAAGAACAGGGATCTGTCAAAGTCTGGTCTTCACAACACATTTGTGGAAGTGAATCATGGCACGAACAAAGGAGATTTCTGAGGACCTCAGAAAAAAGAATTCTTTATGCTTATCAGGCTGGAAAAGGTTACAAAACCATCTCTAAAGAGTTTGGATTCCACCAATCCACAGTCAGACAGATTGTGTACAAATGGAGGAAATTCAAGACCACCCTCCCCAGGAGTTGTCAACCAACCAAGATCACTCCAAGAGCAAGGTATGTAATAGTTGGCGAGGCCACAAAGAACCCCAGGGTAACTTCTAGGCAACTGAAGGCCTCTCTCACATTCGCTAATGTTAATGTTCATAAGTCCACCATCAGAAGAACACTGAACAACAATGGTGTGCATAGCAGGGTTGCAAGGAGAAAGTCACTGCTCTCCAAAAAGAACATTGCTGCTCGTCTGCAGTTTGCTAAAGATCACGTGGACAAACCAGAAGGCTATTGGAAGAATGTTTTGTGGACGGATGAGACCAAAATAGAACTTTTTAGTAAAAAAAAAAAAAAAGCGTTATGTTTGGAGAAAGGAAAACACTGTATTCCAGCATAAGAACCTTATCCCATCTGTGAAACATGGTGGTGGTAGGATCATTGTTTGGGCCTGTTTTGCTGCATCTGGGTCGGGACAGCTGTGATGGGACAATGAATTTTGAATTATATCTGAGAATTCTAAAGGAAAATGTCAGGACATCTGTCCATGAACTGAATCTCAAGAGAAGGTGGGTCATGCAGCAAGACAATGACCCTAAGTACACAAGTCGTTCTACCAAAGAATGTTCTACCAAAGAAGTCCTGACCTTAATCCAATCGAAATGTTGTGGAAGGACCTGAAGTGGATAAGGTAATGGACTATGGACCAGAAGGTCCAGGGTTCAAATCCCACTTCTGCCAAGCTGCCACTGTAGGGTCCTTGAGCAAGACCCTTAAGCCACAATTGCTTGGATTGTAAGACTGTATAATTTGTAAGTCGCTCTGGATAAGGGCGTCTGCTAAATGCTGTAAATGTAAATGTAAATGTATATGAAGTGAGCAGTTAATGTGAGGAAACCCACCAACATCCCAGAGCTGAAGCTGTTCTGTACGGAGGAATGGACAAAAATTTCTCCAAGCCGGTGTGCAGGACTGATCAACAGTTACAGGAAACGTTTAGTTGCAGTTATTGCTGCACAGGGGGGTCACACTAGATACTGAAAGCAAAGATTCACATACTTTTGCCACTCACTAGTATGTAATATTGGATCATTTTCCTCAATAAATACTTTACTATATAATAATCTACTTTACTTCTAAAGGGTTCACAAACTTTCAAGCACCACTGTGTCTTGGTTAAGATTGACCTAACTGAAAATGTATACTAGGACAGCACAGAGCTTCAACCAGACTGTACTCTGACAGCAGTAAATGTAAATTCATGCAGTAGTGAAAACTGCAGGTGCATGGTACACTATAAAACTCTGAGTGGAGTTACTCTATCTGTCAGCAGCTAATTAGCATGTTAGAAAGTGGGCTTAAAATTTACAGTCTCGTAAAATAATGCAAATATCCCCAAGATTATATTATAGCTCGTATCAACTATTGTAAACCATGTTAAAGACCTGTTATATAGCTCACCTTGTCAACATTGTTTTTGTGTAACAGTATAAAAAGAAATCAGTCATTAATATGCACTATATGTACCTTTGGTATGCAAATGTGTGAATGGAGTCACTTAAATGAGAAACTAGTTTATGTCACTTAGGCTTAAATGATGGAACCATACTTAAATGATACGAGTGCTCATAATTGTGTATTATGAGATATAAGACATGCCTGGATGCCAGAACTCTCTGACACTCTCATGATAAGGGAATTTATTTCTAGCAGGTTGTGAGGCTCAGCTTTCTGAGACAAGCCACCTTGTTTATGCCCTTATGTGTTGCCAGGGAAAGACGCCCTGATTATATTTGGAACTAAAAGCATTAGTAACCTTCATTTTCTGCTTTCTTGGAACTCACATGATTTCTATCCCGACTGAATTTTCTCCTGTTAGCTACCCATATGCTGTTAGTTCACTCAATTCCGTTTTAATGGGTAAAGTGATTTATTTCTCATTAGAACCCATGTTTATGTTCAATCCGCACAGATTAGCCGAGCTATTTGTACTATTCGATTAGGTGTCAGGCACGTCCTCTATAATGGGCATTCGAGTGCATTGTGCATTCTGTAAAGATAGTCTGTATGTTCTTAATTGCAATGCATGTATACATTTCCAAGTATACCCCTCCCCCCAACCCAAATAACCCTACGTATTAGTGTTGTATCAAATGTGATGATTTATTGGGCGTCATTTATTGTTAACCTATTCTGATTTCTAAAAGAGAAAGACAGAAAGAAAATGTAGAAAATCAGTATTAATTATAGAAGTCGGCTAAATGCACATTCTGTTAACCTGAAAATGAGGTTAGGAGGGGGAAATGCATGGAAGGGTTTTAATGCCATACCGAGTGAGATAGGGAGCAATGTGTTGCAGAGAGCGCTCAGGATGATGAATTATATATTAAGTTAATCTCAGCATGTCTCATAGGCCTTGATGGTTGCCTGGGGGAAAATAAGCAAGGTGTGGCAGCGGCGGACAAGCCTGATGTGTTTTCCTGCTCAGCCAGCTCCACTCTGCAGTCCCGCACCAACGCCTAATGAACACAGCCAAAGGTGAAAGACAGACCTCGACACTCAGTAAGAGAGATGCCAGTAAGCCAGGTTAGGTCAAATTGCTGGACACACACACACACAGAGCTCAAGACATACACATCAAGAGTAGAGCTAGATTACAGGAGACCCTTGGCTACAATGCTCCAAGTAAATTAGCTTTTATGCATGGGTGCTAGACAGGCTTGTCTGAGTATTTCAGAAACTGCTGATCTACTGTACTGGGATTTTCTTGTATAGTCATGTCTAGGGTTTACAGAGATTGGTCAGAAAAAGAAAAACATATCCACAGAGTGCCAGTCATTGCAAAAATTCCTTGTTAATGCCAGAGGTCGGAGCCAAATGGCCGAACTGGTTTGACCTGATAGAAATGCAACAGTAACTCAAATAACCACCTGTTACAACTAAGGTATCCAGAAGAGCAGCTCTGAATGCACAACACATCGAACCTTGAAGCGGATGGGCTACAGTAGCAGAAGACCACACGGAGTGCCACTCCTGTCAGCTAAGAACAGGAAACCAAGGCTACAATTCGCTAAGGCTCACCAAAATTGGACAATAGAAGATTGGAAAAATGTTGCCCGGTCTGCTGAGTCTCAAGTTCTGCTGTGACATTTGGATGGCGGGGGCAGAATTTGACATAATAAACATGAAAACATGGATTCATCCTGCCTTGTATCATTGGTTTAGGCCTGTGGTGGTGGGGTAATGATGTGGGGGATATTTTCTTGGAACACTTTGGGCTTTTGATACCAATTGAGCATCGTTTAAACACCACAGCCTACCTGAGTAACATTGCTGACCATGTCCACCCTTTATGACCACAATGTACCCATCTTCTTCTCACCCTGTCACAAAGCTCAAATCATCTCAAACTGGTTTCTTGAACATGACAGCAAGTTCACTGTACTCAGATGACCTCCACAGTTACCAGATCTCAATCCAATAGAGCACTTTTGGGATGTGGGGGAACAAGAGATTCGCATCATGGATGTGCAGCCGACAAATCTCCAGCTACTGCGTAATGCTATCTTGTCAGCATAGACCAAAATCTCTGTCGAATGTTTCCAGCATCTTGTTGAAACTATGCCAGTCTAAAACTGTCCTGAAGGCAAACGTGAGTGCAACCTGGTACTAGCAAGGAATGCCTAATGAAGTGGCTTGTGAGCGTAAGTGACAATATATGTAACATATATGACACCCTTTCTCATTTACATTTCTGTATGTAAATTCTGTTTTTCTTACTCCTCAGACTCCCTAGGTCTGCCCAATTACCCACCATTATGACATTAAACCGAGAATGAATCTGCAAGGACTCCCCATATCCATCTGCCATCTTTGCTAGCCTTGAACAGCCAACAGGATCTACTGTTATAGCAGAAGGGAGATGATCCCTCATCTTGCCATCTGTCCCTCACACACGTCCAATTTTGTTTGTGCAAAGCCCCGCCAAGCTGGAGACACTGCCGGGAGACATTAGCAGGCTAGCGTGACTACTGCATCACCAAAGTGAAAAACATATTAATTGAAAAATATTTATTTGGTGTGCTTGAAATCTTTATCTTGTGGTCACTTGGCCACTTTAGCTTGATTTATCCAAGTTACAAAATCACAGTAGGATTTTAGTATTTTTAGATTCTGTCTCTGTCTTAGCTTGCCTTTTTTTAACCAGATTTTTATTATATAGTATTACATATAATAAATATTAATATGTTTAAATTCCTGGCAGTGTTTAGCATTTTGTTAGCCCTTGTGTCCTGTTAACACATGGTCTGCTGATTGTTATCCTTGTAATTAGTGTTTAGCAATTAGCATTAACAATCAGTATTGGCATTAGGATTAGCCCTGTGTTGTCGAGTTCCTTGTTTACATTCTGCTTTGTGTTTTATGCAAGTAAACTCCGCACTCGTGTCTCTACCCTCTTCCACAGTCATTTTAAAAGGACCTACTCAACCTTTATGAAACTAAATGCAACTTATACATATGCTATTTTTATGGCATGCAAAGCCTACAACGGACACCAGTAGACCAAAAAAGCTTAATTTGAAAGATAAATGAATGTATATATTTGCAGATAACTTGCTTATAACCAGAACAATACAAGGTGAAATGACAAAGAGCATGATGAATGCTACAAGGATATCACCGCAAAAGTGGAGTATAGGCTGTATAGAAGATACAAACAATATCCCTGCAAAACTATGAATTATATTCTGAACTATTAAAAGCAAGGTCAGCAGCTTAATCATGCATTATGCATGATAGTGTTGCTTGAAAGTTTGTGAACCCTTTAGAATTTCGGCATAAATATGACCTAAAACATCATCAGATTTTCACACAAGTCCTGAAACTGTATAAAGAGAACACAGCTCCAGAGATCCCAGGATCAGTCCTGAACTGCCTGTGTGGAATTTGCATGTCCTCGATAAGTCCAGGTGGGATTACTCTGGGTACTACATTTTCCTCCCACATTCCAAAGACATGCTCTAAATTGCCCCAGTATGAATGTGTCTGACTAGTATTGATGTAATTTTGCTCCTGTCGTGAATGGCCATTGAAGCACATGTAACAAACAAACATCATTAACCCAAATAAGCTGTTGTTATGAATAAGAAATGCCAGAGTTTATTGTGAGAACACAGTAGACAGTAATTCAGTGATTCAGGTTCACAGTAGCCCTTGCTCAGTGAAGATCTCTGCTATTTTTATTGTGGTTTTCTTTATTTTTGCATCTACAGTACTGTATTCTTAGTACTAATGAGTTTCCATGGGTCCTAAAAAGGTTAGCTATAAGAGCCAACCAAAAGGAAAACAACTGAACTGAATCCTGCAGAACACAGGCTGCAGTTAGCCATTAGCAATAGAGTAAGTGTTTTGCTTTTACTTTTCACTTTCAATCCATTACTTACTAAAGTTACATGAGATTTTTCAAGACTTTATTATAAAACCAGCTTTGAGTTAATTATTTTGGCCATCTGTAGGCTAATGTAAGTGTTTTAAACAATAAGGTCAGCTCCACTATGATACAGTATAGACCAGATAAAACTCATTAGCTCAGTACACATACACTGTACTTATGATGAATTTGCTGGAATGTATCTCCATCATAAATCAGGGAGCACCTGTGCAATCCAACTCCATTAATGCATATAATGCCTTATACGGTGTGGATTTTCTTTGGGTCTGGAACGGATTCATTCAATTTACATTATTCCTTATGGGAAAAGATTTGCTCGGTACTCATCGGTTTGGGTTCTCGACAAGCCTTCTGGAACGAATTAACAAGAGAACTGAGGTACCACTGTATTTATTCATTCATGTTCATACTGACTTAATCCAGGTGAAGGTTGCAATGGAGCTGGGGTCTATCTGATAGCACAAGGCTCAAGGAAGGAACCTATCCCATATAGGACGAAAGTCCATCACAGGGTACATGCACACACATACATCTTAGAGACACCAGCTGACCTAATGCATGTCTTTGGAATGTGGGAGGAAACATTTACATTTACAGCATTTAGCAGACGCTCTTATCCAGAGCGGCTTACAATTGATACAATCTTACAATCCAAGCAATTGTGGGTTAAGGGCCTTGCTCAAGGACCCAACAGTGGCAGCCTGGCAGAGGTGGGATTTGATCCCTGGACCTTCTGGTCCATAGTCCAGCACCTTACCCGCTAGGTTACCACAGGAAACAGGAGCACCCAGAGGAAAACCATGCAAACCCCACACAGGGAGCGTTCGGCTTGAGACTTGGACTGTCTTTGGGCTCGACCAGAGGTCTCTGGAGCTGTGAGGGAAGAGCACTTACCTCTGCACCACTGTGTTTCCCTGAGAATATTCGTACCTATACAAATCTCTCTGTCTACATGAACTCGTTCGTGAACACACTGAGATTCGCCATACTGTGAGTGCATAAGCAATGGCCGCGTCTGGGAAATCCAAGGTTACCAGTCTCTAGTGCAGTTTTTGTATTCATCAGTGTTGTTCTCTCTCTCTCTCTCAGAGACAGCTGTGATTTACACACTGATTAAAATCCCAATGAGAGGTAAGGGCATCATCATAAGGTAGTCACAGCAGGCCGTGTGAGTGATATACTATGCAAGTGGCGAGCCATGTGGAGCAGCTTAACCATGACACATGGGGCCCAAGCAGTGTGCCCGCGTGTGTGTGAATTTATGACTTGCCGTGATGACTGAACACACTTTTCTGCCCGTCATCAATCAGGCCGCTTTATGAAAGATATCAGCAGACTGCCACTGTCACAGTAAATTGCCGGGTCAGTGCTCATAGTCTAGATGGCTTTTGAAGGAGAGAGGGCTGGAGCTCTAGCAGGCCTGACTCCCGAGGCACAAAAGGCCCTAATATTATCAAATCGGAGCGAGGCGAGAGCCTGCTCAGGTGGAACGTAGTAACTCAAGTGTGCTGTCAGTGGCTACCATCAGACAGGAGGGCAGCCATAAATTCAGTTTGTTATGAGCAAATAAATGAACGTGCGTAAGGTGGGTGACCAGTGACATTTTCATTGCTGGGAGGTTGTAAGGTGGACGACAGTTATGTCTCTTTTTCAGAGAAACGGGAGCAAGGGCAAACGTGAAATTTTACTTCACCAAGAATTTTTACTGCTTGGGCATGGGAGACTGCTGTAGTTTAAAAGGAATACATCAGAATGTTTTAGCATGTGTACAATTATCACTG
>JAJAGP010003544.1:0-70847 GCA_025084515.1 Ancistrus triradiatus
TTAATAGTACAGACAGAAACAGAAAATTATTAGTCACTTGTGCGCACCGATCTGTTACAAACAGGGAACAGGAAATTATTTGAACAGGAAATTTTGAATAATATGATTTTCCTCCTCTGCCAAGTCCTCTGATCACCTGCTGCTCGATTACGAAAGTTAGAACAATAAGTCTATTGTTCCAGTTTATCACTTCTCTGGGACTTTACCTGAAGAGCACTCCTGAATTAGGAAATAGATCCATGTTTTCAGCCAGCAAATTTTTTAAGTGTAAAAGCCAAATAGAAAAGGTAATTAAAGATACATTTTATTTTAAAATTCCCAAGTTTTTTTTGTAAAGCATGTATGTTTTAATACAATTAGGGTCTGTGGTGGTGAGGGGGTATTGTTTGTGGTATTGTTTGTTGGTTTCAAAAGTTTTTTTACATGTACAACTCTTTAAAATGCTCCATTTTAATTGCTGGAAATGAAAACTGTTGCTAATATTTTGGTGTCTTTACAAAAAGTTAAAATGAATACCCCAAATAACATGATGATGAACAATTAAGCTAATTTACTTTTGTTTAAATTATTTTAGCTTACTGTCTTACCAAAGTGCTTATTTCTATGCAAGTACATAAAAATGATTGAAACATCATTATATTTTAATAGTGAGGAATATGTATGTGCAACCAGAGATCCACTATGAGCGTCCACCATGTTGGTCCAGGCAAGACTGGCTTGTAAACAAATACAAGTGAATGGATTATCTGCGTGTTTTTTCCGGTTAAAATGCACAATAGCACTAATTATTTCTCAACCGATTTTAATGAGCCGTTTTTATATTCAAGGCATTTTAATCTACATGGTGTGCGAAAAACGTTTTGGCTCCAGTACTTCCAATCTCGATAGAGTGGAGTGTGTATCAGCGTTAGGTAAGTTAACTATTTGGATTATTTCCATTGGTTAATATGTGTGGAATATAATTGAATGTATGTGAAATGTGTAGAAGTTTTTAATGTTCTTGACATGGCTTTTTCATCTCTTGAGCTTTTCTTTTTGCCCCATCTATCTATCTATCTATCTATCTATCTATCTATCTATCTACCTACCTACCTACCTGTCTATCTATACAGTGAGGCAAAAAAGTATTTAGTCAGCCACTCCGACTTAGCAAGATGAGAGAACTCTGTAATTTTCATCATAGGTACACTTCAACTATGAGAGACAAAATGAGAAAAAATGCTCATTGAAATGCTTTTTACGGAGCCACTCCTTCATTGCCCGAGCGGTGTAGTCAAACAATATAACAAATATTATTAAGAATGAATAAATCCGTTAAACCATACATACTTACATCATCACAAAGAATGTGCAGCAGGAAGTTTTGGTGCTACACAGCTCCCTCAGATTGATTCCGTGTTCAGATTTGTCTTTTTCTTCCTCAAAGATAACCCACGAAGTTACCATAAATGATCATGTTATGTAAGATACAAATCTATACACACTCTCAGGCTACCTTATTAGCTACACCTTACTAGTACCGGGTTGGACCCCATTTTGCAATAGTCAGTTCGTCAATTTTCCATTGCAGAATAAAATGTTTTCCTGTTGTTTACTTCAAATTCTGAGCCAACCATGTGAATGTAACAGCAGAAATCGACACTCCTCAGACCAGGCAACGTTTTTCCAATTTTCTATTGTCCAGTTTTGGTGAGCATGTGTGAGTTGTAGCCTCAGTTGCTGTTCTTAGCTGATAGGTTTGACATGTTGTTTGTTCAGATAAGCTCTTCCGCATACCTCGGTTGTAATGAGTGGTTATTTGAGTTTCTGTTGGATTTTTATCAGCTTGACCTGTCTGATTGTTCTCTTCTGAACTCTGACATTAACAAGACATTTTCACCCAGAGAACTGCCCTCACTGGGTATTTTCTCCTTTTCTGGCCATTCTCAGTAAAACCTAGAGATGGCGCTTTGTGTGAAAATCTGATGCTGGGTTTAAACTTCAGCAGCTTGTCATGATCATGCCTAAATGCATGAGTTGCTGCCATCTTAATGGCTGATTAGATATTTGCGTTATGTAGCAGTTGAAAAGGTGTACCTAATAAAATGAATAGTGAGTGTTTATATTTCATTCATTCATTTTTATAGCTGGATACTCCAGCTAGCACTTAATTTTACAACTGCATTATATTCATAACATAGATTTTTATCAACAATCCATAGTTTAAGGTGCTGTATGATGTTCCAGGTTCTACTGCAGGCGCACTAAATATATTTTACATACAGCCCCTGGTACATGTAATCCACATTATAATGAATAAATAAATTTACTGATTTACTTAATACTATTATTAACCGTTGTAATAGTATAGACAGAAACAAGAACAGAAAAGTGTTTAGTTACTTGTGCACAACATATCCTGGTTCCTGCTATTTAAAAAAACCCAAAAGACATTAAGCCACTGATCTGTTACAAACAGCTTTAAGTAGCTCTAACAATAAGTCTGTTGTTCCAGTTCCTCTCTTCTCTGGGATTTTACCTGAAGAGCACACCTGAATTAGAAAATAGACCCATGTTTTCAGTATGAGTCAGCACATCCTTCTTAGTCACTTACCTTTTGTGATTTAACTGACAGACTTTGTGTGTAATCCAGTTTTGAGCGACTCAAACTGCAAAAGGTTACACACTTTAATTAAATTCATGATCAGTGTTCTGATTTCAAATTGCAGAGTCTCTGTCAGAAACGGACAGAAAGGACAAATCTCCAGACAGACAAGTAATGGTGTTCGGTAATAAAGTTCAAACACTTAATCATGGCACTTAAATGCACTTACTGAGTAGTTCTATTGCTGTTCTATTGATGAAGTACGTTTCATTAATTTCATTGCTTTGAAAACAATTTTATTCTGATGAATTTCCTCTGAAGTTACATTTTTAATATGATATTAAGACTGATTTATTATTCTGTCTGACTATTTCCCTATCAGACAGCGGACGCACTGGGTGCAGTGAGTAATATAAGATTAGAAACATTTTCATTTCCTACATAGTTTATTCAGTCAAAAATCCGATTCATTTTGTGTAAAAGGTTTTTTAATTTCGCTCAGTGTCTCCTGATTTAATGTTGACTAGTACCGTAACTTACATTGGTGTGAAAAAGTGTTCGCCCTCTTCCTGATTTCTTAATTTTTTGCATTTTTGTCACACTTAAGTGTTTTAGAACGTCAAACCAATTGAAATATTGAACACAAGTAAACGCAAAATGCAGTTTTAAATGAAGGTGTTTATTATTAAGGGTGAAAAAATCTACATGAAACATGGCTACACATCATGCTTAGATCCAAAGAAATTCAGGAACAATTGAGAAAGAAAGTAATTGAGATCTGTCAGTCTGGAAAGGGTTATAAAGCCATTTCTAAAGCTTTGGGACTCCAGCGAACCACAGTGAGAGCCATTATCCACAAATGGTGAAGACATGGAGCAGTGGTGAATCTTCCCAGGAGTGGTCGGCCAACCAAAATTACCCCAAGAACGCAGCAACAACTCATCCAAGAGGTCACAAAAGACCCCACAACAACATCCAAAGAACTGCAGGCCTCACTTGCCTCAGGTAAGGTTAGTGTTCATGCCTCCACCATAAGAAAGAGATTGGGCAAAAATGTTTTCCAAGTAGGGTTCTACTCTTTTACCAGTCATCCACCATCCAGTGTTTGTGTTCTTTTCATCATTTTTATACATTTGTCATCTTTAAATATGTCTATGACTTAAACACTTTAACTACATCCTTATGTCAGCTATGTCAAAGTTTAATTGCAGGTTATATCGTGATTAGATCAGTGGACAGTATTGTAGTCAGTGTTGTGCCAGTTCACAGCTTTTCTGAACTAGTTCAAGTTCAGTTCATACATGTTCAAAGTGAACAGTTCACGTTCAAAGTTCACAATTTTAATTCTGAACTAGTTCAAAGTTCAGTTCATTTTACTTTTTTTGTGAGATATTCAAATAAATACTTTTTTCACACTACAAGCTAGAAATCGCTATACATTCTTTGAAACTGCTCATTTTAGACATTTGCTCATGACACTGCAATTGTGTACACGGCGTTGCTATGGCTACCCCGCTCTGCTGCAATTCATCACAGGTAACGTCGTGCAGAAGCCAGTATGTTATTAACTAGCCAGTATGTTAACTAGTCTCAGCCGGACACTACGTTGCCCGCAATGCATTGCGCACACAATGTCAAACCATTTCTGTCTGGTGATACATGATTTAAGCGGCACCAGCGAGAATACAGGAGGGAGAAACTTCCTCTCGTTGCGTTTCAAAAGAGAAAACAGATGTCACTCAGTTTTCAATGGAAAACTAATTCCAACGTTCATTTACAGTGATGTCTGCCGTTCATGACACATAATGTGAACTAATTCACGTTCAAGTTCTTTATTTAAAAATGTGTTGCGTTTAGTTCAACGTTCACGAAAAAATTGGCGTGTTCAATGAACGCGTTCTTTTGAACTCGTTCACGCACAACACTGATTGTAGTATGTATTTATTTATTTATTTACAATTCTTGGCAATCTGATTTGGACTGTGGTGGTGCAGTGGTTAAGGTTCTGTTTTATTATTCATATGTCCAAAGTTCAACACAGCGCCACCAAGCTGCCACTGTTTGAGCAAAACGAATAACCTCATTTGTTTCTAAGACTATCAGTTGTAAGATCCTCTGGAAAAAGGTAAGTTATGCTAAAGATCATCAGACTTTCTTGACAAAGAAAGAAATGACCTTTATTTACTGATAGTTATTGCACTACATGCACTGCTAACCAACGAATTGAGCAATTATTTCATTTATTGATCAGAATAACAGGTAAAAAGTTTATTTAACAAACCATCAGGACACTGAATAATGTAATGATTGATGAAATGGTGCATCACAGTCATATGTGAATAATAAATTACTTTTACTGATAAATTGTATAAGTAATTCAAGCATATGTATGTCACACATTCAGTATTTAGTAGTATGGTATTTGTTTATAGCATTGTATTGTATGTGAACTCTATTTTATTAAGTGGTAACATACAACAGATATAAACATTTACATTGGTCATTGGTCAGTGTGTATGAACTCATAAACCTTTCTAACGTCAACTTGAGGAAATGTTTCCAGTTCCCTAAACCACAGTTTACTGTACCCTTTTAATCTATTTTATGTTCATATTTGTTTATTTTGAATAATTATTATTAGTATTATGTATTTATTTATATTGATTGGAAGGCACGGTGGAACAGTGGCTAGCACTGTCGCCTCACAGCTTTGAGATCCCTGGTTCTCCTCATTTTTGCATGGCTTTTCTCTGGGCACTCCAATTTCCTCCCACATTCCAAAGACATTTGTGTTAGGTCAATTGGTGTTTCCAAAGTCCCCTTTAATGTATTAGTTTGTGGTGTCTGTGCCTTACGATGGATTGGTGCCCTGTCTAGGGTTGTTCCTGCCTGCGCACCGGCTCTCCCGCTACCCTAAGATAACCGGATAAGAAAATGAATGAATGAATTCATGCATTTCATTTTATTAATTGTTATTTACTTAATTATGTAATGCTATTTTATGTATTATTGCTATTTTTATAATATTACTATAGTAATACAATAATATATAATATATATTATTAATATATAATATCAATTATAATAATATATATTCTAATAAATAATTATTTAATATTATTTTTAATGATATTCCTTAGTTTTATCATGAATTGTTTTTTATTTTTTTTATCTGATTGATTGTTTCCTAACTTAAAATTTGTTTTTGTTAACATTCTTGTTACGGTTTGCTATATAAGAAACGATGACGAACCATCAAAACTGGGAAAAAAAGGGTTTGGGACCCAAATGCAGTTAGCTCCAGATGGTATTAATGAAATGAATAAAAGAAATTAAACAGTAATAAATAAAATACAAATGAACGAATAACAAGGAATAAGCGAGTCTCTGTGTGTGTGTCAGAGAAAGCGGCGAATCTGACAGTTTACGCACACACTGCAAGGAGTAGCAAGGGTACTTCCCTAACGGTTACCTCACACTTCGCAGCGCTACAGGAACTGGCCTACTTCCTGAGACCAGCTCGTCCTCTGAATCCCAGAAAGAAAATAAAACAAACGAAAAGTGCGGGTGCTCTTGAACAGAGCAGGGAGACGGGTGAGGTCTCAAAAGCACACAAAAGGGCAGCGATTGCTTCAATAAAGCGCCGTAGCAGCGATCGGGCATTAATGGCGTGCTGGTTGTAAGGAACCAACACCCACTACCCCTGGCAAGGCTCTTAAATAGCCAGAAGTAGCAGGTGTGGATAATTTGCTGCAGTCAGCTGTTTCTTGACAGACAGCTTGATTGCAGCGGCTGCCAGGGATCCTACCGGAAAAAGAAGGCCGACGCTGACCTCTAGACAATTTCATTAATTAACCCCTGACATTTCTATAATTAAGTTTGCTATGTTTTTAACCTTAAAAGTATATTTACTATTTTCAGTCCCTTTTTTGTGTAATGCTTGCTGTACCTGTTGAATCCTGTCTTGCACCCTGTGCTTCTAGCTAAACCTTGGTTCCCATGCGACCCTGAACAGGATTAAGTAAGAGTGAAAACAAATGAAGGATTATCTTGTATGGGGACCTATTGTGATTCTGAAATGAATGGAGTTGAAGCTTTGGAAATAACCAGGAGTGTGTATTCCACCCAGTACAAGCTTAAAATCTCTAACTTACACACCCACACTCTGCTACTGGATACAGAAATGGATTAAACATCATCCCCTGAAGTCGTATTTGAAGCTTTGATGACCACTGGTGAGTCTAATAATCTACTAGATTTCGTTTTTAATAGGTTATAAACAATGAGCTAATTTACATCTGCTTTCCAGTAATAATAATGACGTTGATCAAAATATAAACAAAGACATCATGTGTAATGCTGAGTGAGAAATTTTATTAGCTAATAACAATATGGATTCTACTATTGATCATTTTCTTGATTCTTATACAGCAGAGACCAAAATCAGAATTATTCTTAGATTTATGTCCTAGAATCCCATTTAAGAAAACATTACTAAAAACAGAGTCAACGTCTATGAAGTTAAAATATTTCTACACCCACTATAAACTCCTTTCTAAAGCAGTAACTCAAAGACAGTCACGAGCTCCATATCATCCTGGTGCTCTTTCCCGAATCCATTCCCTATTTTATAAAAAGTGTTTCTGGGATAGACTGCAGACCCCCACGGTCCCAATCATGATACAATCCTTCTGAACACAATTTAATTACTATATTTCTAAATTAGATGTTTTCCCAAATGCCTTCATAATGTTTGTAATAATAATGTAAGTTATCTTGTCATTTCAGATCCTACTTTATTCAACTTACTTAAATTTTTTACGTTTTTGTGTGGGCTGTCCATGTAGTTCATGATTTAAGTGTAGTTGTTATTTCTCTAGGTGCAGTTGTTATCTGTGGGTGCAGTTGTATTGTTGTGGGTTCAGGTTGTTCTAGATGCAGTTGTCGTTGTGGTGGGCGCAGTTGTCGTAGTGGTGGGCGCAGTTGTCGTTGTGGTGGGTGCAGTGGTCGTTGTTGTGGGCGCAATTGTCGTTCTGGTGGGCACAGGTCTAGGTGTCATAGGTACAGGTGTAGTTGTTGTGGGTACAGGTGTAGTTGTTGTTGTAGGTTTAGTTGTAGTAGTTGTAGGCCTTTTAGTTGTTGTTGGTTTAGGCCTGACAGGACGACAAGGCCTTTTGGGACAGATCTGGAGTGAAGACACAGAAGGTTACTGTAATCTTATAAAACCACAGCCATTCTACTGGCATGCAAAGTGACTGAGATAAGATTCATTTACCTCACTTGAACTTGAATGGCTATGATGTTTCGTCTCCTAAAATGAAGCATGCTCTTTAGAATCTCCCAGTATTTAAAAGGTTTTTGATTTGAAAATTAAAAAGTCACAAAATACTTACAATTTCAGACACAATGCAAGAGAGAGTGAGCAGCAGCAGAAGTGAGATTACTGTGGATGTATGCATGGCTCACTTCTGTAAGAACAAACAAGTCATTAGATAAACCTTGTTTTAAAGTTTTATACATGAACACATTTCTTTACACCAAGTACAATAACCTATAGATTAGGAAAAGCATTGTATTTACTGATGAATACGCTGTTACATAATGCTTGTTTCATTCACGATTAACTACGCTTTCTTTATATATTGTAAACGCTTAATGTGAGGAAATGTTACAATTCTTCTGTGTAGCCAGTTTGTTGGAGGTCTAGTATTTGATATATGTTTTGCCAAAATGAATTTCAGTATTTTAAAAAATAATAACACCAGTTCAATCAGCCAGAAATACATGCATTTAGGCACATAGATATGGTCAAGATGAACTGATGAAGTTCAAACCAAGCATCAGAATGGGGGAGAATGGTGATTTAAGTGACTTTGAATGTGGCACGGTTGTTGGTGCTAGACAGGTTTTCAGAAACTGCTGGTCTACACAAAAATTAAGGCAGCTCTGAATGCAAAATCCGGTACCAGTAATAAAGAGACTGGTAAACAGTCTATTTTAAATAAATTATGTATTTTAATCCACTAATATAAAGAATGTGTTATCTCCTGTGTATCTATAGTACCCAGAGGAAGAGCACCCAGACACAACCCCTGTGATGGAAATTCACCTGTTAAGTTCTGAGACAAGTCAAAAGCACCCTTACCATACCTTACCAAAAGTACCTTACCTCAGGGCCGCTCCACTGAATTCAAACATCATCACCTTATGAACAAATTCACCTCTTCTCAGGTTAACAATAACACACTTTATTAGATTAAATTATCATTAAAAAACTTCTTACTGGAAAAATTATTATCATTTGGATACTACATACTTATATACATACTTATATACATACTAGGAACACCACTAGAATTCTCTGTAGAATTTTGATCTCTCTCCAAGTTAACCCTAATCCTAACCCTAGACCATATCTATATATTTTAACTGCCTAGTAGAAACAGCAGATGTAATTAAAAGTTTCAAGACTTACATGGGTGTTTTACTCATCCAAGAACGTGAAGACAGATCAAGTGTTCTTGCTGGAAAATGAACTGAACGCCGATAGATAAATGATTCCTCTGACGTTTTGCGTGACATCACTTGACAGGACTTAATTTAATTTGCATCTCTGTGTCACCTGAACACACTCATCCCATAATCCCAATGTTCTGTGAAGGAATTATGTGTTTCTAAGTTTAGGGTAATTACACAAGATGGGTATGGACTTTGCATTACTTTGCAGATTAAAATGATTAAGTATTGAAATACAAGTATTAAAATATTTAACATTGCTCGTCACACAGGATGTTGGGTAAGTGCGTTAAAGCCAACAATGACATGCAATAAATAAATGGAAATAGTTTTACTACTAGTGTAGCAAACTAAGACTACACTTTAATTGGATTAATTTTTAATTAAACTTTGTTAATTAAAATATATATATTAATTAATTAAGAAATACGGGGCACCACCAAATCGATTAATGATAAATATAAATAATTCACTGGCCGATCTGGAAACCAGGAAAAAGAAACAACAACCTTGATCAGTCTAGTTCTGAATAGTGAATTCCGAGGAGTTTCTCGACCTTTGAATGAAATGAATGAATGAGCTCTCAAAACCAGGCGGCAACTTCAAAAAAGGTTTTATAAAACAAAGTTTATAACTACAAAACAAGGCAAATACCAACAGATTAGCTAAGGTAATAACGAGTGTATCACAGAGTTAAAATCATAAAATGAAGATGAACATGTTATGTATCACAGTATGGAGAACAGGGAATAATGGCAAAGTCGTACATCTTACAGTAGGTTAAAATCGGAGAAACCAAGAGCTCTATGTAAAAATAACTATTGGTCGCGTAATAATTACTAACGTGTGCAATGCTACTGGTAACCTTAAAATTAAGTGGAGTGGGGATAGTATCACTCGGTTTGGCTTTTTCCCAGCTGTTGGGATCAGGTTCCCTGACCTCGACTTGCGGGCGTGCGACTAGGATTCATCTGGCCACAGATAAGGGAAGTCGAGCACGTCTACACCACGTCTTCAAACAAAAATCGGAAAACTGGATGGCCACAAAAAATGGCGAGAGTTATAGTATAGTTTTAGACGTCTGGTTGGTGTTTCTAGTTCAGCGACCGAATTACTTAAGGGACTGTTGTTACACAGGAAACTTAAAGTAAAACGCGAAAACTTGGAGTGAAATGAATAATCAAAAAAACGTTACAAAAAGGAAAAACATTAAAGAACATACACACCACAAGACTACACACGCATTTGAAGTTAACTAGCTTCCGCTCGTACCGGTGCTTTTGAATGCTTCCCGCTCAGGGGGGCGGGGAGGAGGCGGGACACCATAAAGGAGTTGCCCTTTACTTAGCCATGAGGAAAGCTGACTCCTCAGTAAAAAGCTTCTCCTATCGCGGGTTGCCTTATTTTAACCATAAGCCACCGACGTTTAACTTGGATTAATAATATTCCTACGTATCTAAAAGAGATGAAAAGTTATCACACAATAACCAAAAATCCTCAAGTTACAAAAGGTTTAGATGCAGACTCGTTGTAAGGTTCAGATGATTTCAAAACTAAAGCACCTGAATTGAGAAAACTTAGAAATCGTTAAAGGATTCTAACTACAGCGCAGGAGGCAATTACTATACTTTTAACTTAAACAATAACTATATTAATACAAGCTTAGGAAACGGACCTTGTAAAAATAAATTCAGGTTTGTTGCACAAATTATTAAAAACCGATTCGTCAAAACACATAGGCAAAAGCTGGTATTTCTTATATCATTACATAAACCAGCTAACTAAATATCAAAAACAAAAGATAAAGATAATTATACTAAACATCAATCAAGTAGTTGAGATTACATACGTCAGTACATACACATGTATAATCTGTAATGGTGTGTGGAATAGAAATGAAATCCTTGATCCACTCTTTGTATGAATCATTTAAATGTATTATAGCATGTTTGGGATTCTCAGGATTCCAAAATATATTGGTTATGTAACTAAAAGGTTCGATGAAGATAAACTGTTCCCAGAGAAAGAGTTGACTACAATTTTAAAGTTTGTCTCTTTAGAACAAAAGCAGGAGTTCTTGTTTTTTAAGAGGGAAGGCCCATACCATAGTCTATTGAACGTTTTATTGAGTCGTAAATCTCAAGGGGTGCCTTTCTGGCGCCCAGGCTGGGTGATAAGGTTGCAAGAGAGGCTTGTGATGACAGGAGTTTCAAACTATGGGGAAAGAAAGAAAGTCGTTAATTTGGATGAAAAAGTCAGAGACAATTAAGAAAGCTGGTGCCTGAAACGGTGACCTAAGCATTAGCACTGGACCTTAGTTTATGATTGGAGATGTCGAGGTTAATGTCTTGTTTGAACAGACCGGTCCCAATTCCGTTGGAGTCCAAAGGGTAGGGGGGGTGGGGTTAAGGGGGGGGGGATTTTGTATTGTCCAGATGTAGGTTCTTCGGAATTCCAGATGTGTAAAGTTTACGGATGGGGGAAGAAGTAAAGAGAGAGAGATACAGCGATCAACGCTTACACTAGCACTTACTACTGTGTATAGTAAAATAGATTGTATTGGTGTATTTGGTGCTTTCTCACATGTTTTTTTTATTGCAGCAGTCAGACAATATAGAACAAATATTATTAAGAATGAATAAATTATTTAAACCTTCACATTACTACATCATCGCAAGGAAGGTGCAGCAGGAAGTTTCTGGTGCTAACAGGCTCCTTCAGCAAACCAGTTGTTCAGTTTTGTTTCCGTGTTCAGCCTTTGTCTTTTCTCCTCAAAGATAACGAAGGTCAACATAAATGATCATGTTATGTAGATTTTAATATACAAAACAATACACACTCTCAGGCTACTTTATAGCTACACCTACTAGTACTGGGTTGGACCCCCATTTTGCATTCAGAATGCTTTCCGTCTATATGGTATACATTTAACAAGGTGTAGGAAAAACATTCTTTAACAGATCTGGTCTATTTTACGCAGGGACTGAAAATTTGTCGACCTTGCACATTCATGATGTGGAACACTTCACAAAAGGCATGATCAGGCACCTCGGGGTTTTCCCACACTCTTCTTCTGAAGGATCGTCTCCGTCTTCTCTCTGGCTTTCTTACTTCGAGTATATTATGAAACTATTTATATATTGTGTTTATTTCCTCACATTAACAAAAACAGTGTCAAGTTACCTGTTGTGATGCGCCCAAATCTTAAAATCTCCAAACTTTATTACAGTATCTAGACGGAGCACAGAACCTATTACACAATCTGCCGCTAGATGTCGCATGTGTACAACTATAGCGTGCCTGAACTTGACATGAGTTCCTGCCATGTGAATTGCTTATTAGATATTTACATTAAGTAGCAGTTGAACAGGTGTATGGAATGAAGTGGACAGTGAGTGTTTATATTTCAGTAATTCATTTTATAGCTGGATAATCTAGCTGACACTTACTTGTAGAACCGCATTATATTCATAAACTTCGTTTTTATCAACAATCCGGAGATTAAGGTGTTGTATGATGTTCCAGGTTCTACTGCAGGCACACTAAATAATTTTTGAATACAGCCCCTGGTACATGTAATCCACACTATAATGAATAAATTAATTTACTGATTTACTTATTATTATTATTATTATTATTATTATTATTATTATTAACCATTTAATAGTACAGACAGAAACAGAAAATTATTAGTCACTTGTGCGCACCGATCTGTTACAAACAAGGAACCGGAAATTATGAATAATATGATTTTCCTCCTCTGCCAAGTCCTCTGATCACCTGCTACTGGATTACCAAAGGTAGAACATTAAGTCTGTTATTGTAGTTCATCACTTCTCTGGGACTTTACCTGAAGAGCACTCCTGAATTAGGAAATAGATCCATGTTTTCAGCCAGCAAATTTTTTTGTAAAAGCCAAAAAGAAAAGGTAATTAAAAATACCTTTTATTTTAAAATTCCCAAGTTTTTCAAGGCTTTTTAATCTACATGGTGTGCAAAAAATGTTTTCGCTCCAATACTTCCAATCTCGATAGAGTGGAGTGTGTATCAGCGTTAGGTAAGTTAACTATTTGGATTATTTCCACTGGTTAATATGTGTGGAATATAATTGAATGTACGTGAAATGTGTAGAATTTTTGTAATGTTCTTGACATGGCTTTTTCCTTTCTTGAGCTTTTCTTTTTGCCCCAGGTCAGAACTCTGCTCATTCACTTTGAAATACTGCAAAAACATATCTAAATATTGCATCTTCTTATCTATTTATCTGTCTATCTATCCATCTATCCATCTATCTATCTATCTATCTATCTATCTATCTATCTATCTGTCTGTCTACCTACCTACCTACCTACCTATACAGTGAGGCAAAAAAGTATTTAGTCAGCCACTGATTATGCAAGTTCTCCGACTTAGAAAGATGAGAGAACTCTGTAATTTTCATTATAGGTGCACTTCAGCTATGAGAGACAAAATGAGAAAAAAATGCTCATTGAAATGCTTTTTACGGAGCCACTCCTTCATTGCCCGAGCGGTGGTTGTGTTTTGTGTTTGGGATCATTGTCATGCTGGGAAGACCCAGCCACCATCCATCTTAATGCTCGTCTGTCATGAGGAAAGAGGTTTGGCTAAAATCTCACTTACATGGCCCCCCGTTTCATTCTCCCTAACACGGATCAGTTGGCTTGCTGAAAAACAGCCCCAAAGCATGATGTTTCCACCCCCATGCTTCACAGCAGGTATGGTGTTCTTGGGATGCAACTCAGCATTCTTCTTCCTCCAGACACGACGAGTTGAGTTTTTACAAAAAAGTTCTATTTTGGTTTCATCTGACCACAAGATATTCTCCCAGTCCTCTTCTGGATCATCCATATGCTTTCTGGCAAACTTCAGACGGGCCTGGACATGTACTGGCATAAGCAGGGGGACACACCTGGCACTGCAGGATCTGAGTCCCTCTCGGCGTAGTGTGTTACTGACGGTAGCCTTTGTTACTTTGGTCGCAGCTCACTGCAGGTCATTCATCAGGTCCCTCCGTGTAGTTCTGGGATTTTTGCTCACCGTTCTCATGATCATTTTGACCCCACGGGATGATATCTTCCGTGGGACCATAGATCGAGGGAGATTATCAGTGGTCTTGTATGTCTTACCATTGCTCCCAGAGTTGATTTATTCACACCAACCTGCTTGCCTATTGTAGATTCACTCCTCCCAGCCTAATGCAGGTCTACAATTTTCTTCCTGCTGTCCTTTGACAGCTCTCTGGTCTTGGCCACTGTTTGAGGTTGTGGACATGTTTCTATTATATAGATAACAAGGTTAAACAGGTGCCATTAATACAGGTAACCAGTGGAGGACAGAAGAGCTTCTTAAAGAAGAAGTTACAGGTCTGTCAGAGCCAGAAATCTTGCTTGTTTGTGGTGACCAAATACTTATTTTCCACCATGATTTACAATTAAATTCTTTTAAAAAATCGTACAATGTGATTTCCTGGATTTTTTTTTTCTCATTTTGTCTCTCATAGTTGAAGTGTACCTATGATGAAAATTACAGACCTCTCTCATCATTCTAAGTAGGAAAATTTGCACAGTCAGTGACTGACCAAATACTTTTTTGCCCCACTGTACCTAAAGGATAAAATAAAAAAATTAAAGAATTTCTACCACACCCCACAAACGTCCATCACACCATCAACCCCCGACCAGAATAATGCATGTGTAAATTGGGATAGTGAATATAAGTAAATAAATAATGAATAATCAAGAACAATAATCAACACTGTCACACAATAAACTCTGTAAATACAGTAAAAGCTTCCTTGTAATTGTATACAATACTGAGACACAGAGTGTGACCCATGGACGGCCAAAAGCTACATATTACTGCTTGTAAGTTATTGAAATGAGATGCCTAAGACCATATCTACATATTTTAACAGCCTAGTAGAAACAGCAGATGTAATTAAAAGTTTCAAGATTTACACAAGTGTTTTTTTCATCCAAGGACTCAAAGAGAGATCCAGTGTCCTTGCTGGAAAACGAACTGAACGTCGATAGATAAATGATTCCTCTGACGTTTTGCATGACAACTTGACAGGATGTTGGTAGTGTGGTAAAAACCACAATGACTTGCAGTAAATAAATGTAACCAATATTTCCACTAGCACTACTACTGTGTAAAGTAAAATAGATTGTATATGGTGTAATTGGTGCTTCTCAAATGTTTTTTTTTTTTATTGTAGTAGTCAGACAATATAACACATATTATTAAGAATGAATAAATCCGTTAAACCTTACATACTTACATCATCACAAAGAATGTGCACCAGGAAGTTCTGGTGCTACACAGCTCCCTCAGAAACCAGGGTTCAGTTTGTTTCTGTGTTCAGCCTTGTCTTTTTCTTTCTCAAAGATAACCCACGAAGTTACCATAAATGGTCATGTTATGTAAGATACAAAACTATACACACTCTCAGGCTACCTTATTAGTTACACCTTACTAGTACCGGGTTGGACCCCATTTTGCAATAGTCAGTTCACCAATTTTCCATTGCAGAATAAAATGTTTTCCTGTTGTTTACATCAAATTCTGAGCCAACCATGTGAATGTAACAGCAGAAATCGACACTCCTCAGACCAGGCAACGTTTTTCCAATCTGCTATTGTCCAGCATGTGGTGAGCATGTGTGAGTTTTAGCCTCAGTTGCTGTTCTTAGCTGATAGGTATGGCCCTAGGCCCTAGCTGTACCCCATATGTTTGAAGGTTTGACATGTTGTTTGTTCAGAGAAGCTCTTCTGCATACCTCGGTTGTAATGAGTGGTTATTTGAGTTTCTATTGGATTTTTATCAGCTTGACATGTCTGATCATTCTCCTCTGAACTCTGGCATTAACAAGACATTTTCACCCAGAGAACTATTTTCTCCTTTTCTGGCCATTCTCTGTAAAACCTAGAGATGGCGCTTTGTGTGAAAATCTGATGCTGGGTTTAAACTTCAGCAGCTTGACATGATCATGCCTAAATTTATGAGTTGCTGCCATCTTAATGGCCGATTAGATATTTGCGTTATGTAGCAGTTGAAAAGGTGTACCTAATAAAATTAATAGTGAGTGTTTATATTTCATTAATTCGTTTTTATAGCTGGATACTCCAGCTAGAATTTAATTTTACAACTGCGTTATATTCATAACATAGATTTTTTTATCAACAATCCATAGATTAAGGTGCTGTATGATGTTCCAGGTTCTATTGCAGGCACACTAAATATATTTTACATACAGCCCCTGGTACATGTAATCCACACTATAATGAATACATTATATAATTTACTGATTTACTTAATACTATTATTAACCGTTGTAATAGTATAGACAGAAACAAGAACAGAAAAGTGTTTAGTTACTTGTGCACAACATATCCTGGTTCCTGCTATTTAAAAAAACCCAAAAGGCATTAAGCCACCGATCTGTTACAAACAGATTTAAGTAGCTCTAACAATAATTCTGTTGTTTCAGTTCCTCTCTTCTCTTGGATTTTACCTGAAGAGCACACCTGAATTAGAAATAGATCTATGAGTCAGTACAACCTTCTTAGTTACTCACCTTTTGTGATTTAGCTCAAACAGATTTTGTGTTTAATTCAGTTTTGAACGACTCAAACTGCAAAAGGTTACACACTTTAATTAAATTCATGTTCAGTGCTCTGATTTCAAATTGCAGAGTCTCTGTCAGAAACAGACAGAAAGGACAAATCTCCAGACAGACAAGTTATGGTGTTCATTAATAAAGTTCAAACACTTAATCATGGCACTTAAATACACTTACTGAGCAGTTCTATTGCTGTTCTATTGATGAAGTACGTTTCATAAATTTCATTGCTTTGAAAAAAATTTTACTCTGATGAATTTCCTCTAAAGTTACATTTTTAATATGATATTAAGACTGATTTATTATTCTGTCTGACTATTTCCCTATCAGACAGCGGACGCACTGGGTTGCAGTGAGTGATATAAGATAAGAAACATTTTAATTTACTACATAATTCATCATAACACATAACACAATACAATCAAAAATCCGATTTATTTTGTGTAAAAGATTTTTTAATTTCACTCAGTGTCTCCTGATTTAATGTTGACTAGTACCGTAATTTACATTGGTGTGAAAAAGTGTTCGCCCCCTTCCTGATTTCTTAATTTTTTGCATGTTTGTCACATTTAAGTGTTTTAGAACATCAAACCAATTGAAATATTAAACACAAAATGCAGTTTTAAATGAAGGTGTTTATTATTAAGGGTGAAAAAAATCTACATGGCTCATGGCTACACATCATGTTGAGATCCAAAGAAATTCAGGAACAATTGTGTTACAACCCCCTCTTCTGACCATAGAGGGCGACGTCGGTCCATGGATCGCACCAGGGCTGATTCAAGGCTCACCTGCCGTCAGGTTTCAGCGCGCACGCCCCCTCGTTTACGAGAATCAGGCGCACCTGCTTCTCAAGCATTAAATAGCCCCTTGTAGCGATCGCCGACGCTGCACTGTCGACTTTCGCTACGTTTGATAGCTTTTCATTGCTTTCTTGTTCCTCGGATCTTTCTCCTTTTTCCTTCAGGGATGACAGTACAAGTTTTCCCGCAAAAGGGGGAACTTGAGTAAAGCGAAAACGCTTGAGGTAATTGCCAGGGTCTTTAGATAGGAAAGGGAAAGCTTATTCACGCTTTGGAGTGGCGTTAGGCCATCCGGAAGCATTTTTCTCCGAGCAGCTTCAGCGATCGCGGCTCGGTCGCTTTTCTGCGCTTGCGCGCATCTTCTCGGCTTTAAGCTGCAGCCTTTCTTGTGCTGCCACCGTATTTAGGCTTTAATCTGCCTTGCCGCTCGTTTGAGCGAGCTCTTGTGTTCAGTGCCTTATTTTCCCTTCCCCGTCCAGTCTCGTTGTGGCTCTGCCTCCTTGCTTTTGAATCTACTTTCAACGGTTCATGTGTTTGCCGTTCTCTACCCCCTCCACCGGATTCCTCTGATGTCACCACTGCTGTGGCACGTCTGTAGCGCATTTGTTTTTTCCGCAAACAGTTTGCTGAAGACATGTCAACAAAGGACATGGATTACTGGAAGCATGTCCTATGGTCTGATGAAACCAAGATTAATTTGTTTGGTTCAGATGGTCTCAAGCATGTGTGGTGGCAATCAGGTGAGGAGTACAAAGCTTAGTGTGTCATGCCTACAGACAAGCATGGTGTTGGGAATGTCATGGTCTGGGGCTGCATGAGTGCAGCAGGTGTTGGGGAGTTACATTTCATTAAGGGACACATGAACTCCAATATGTACTGTGAAATACTGAAGCAGAGCATGATCCCCTGCCTCCGGAAACTGGGTCGCAGGGCAGTGTTCCAGCATGATAATGACCCAAACACACCGCTGAGACAACCACTGCTTTATTGAAGATGCTGAGGGTAAAGGTGATGGACTGGCCAAGCATGTCTTCAGACCTAACCCCAATAGAACATCTTTGGGGCATCCTCAAGCGGAAGGTGGAGGAGCGCAAAGTCTCGAATATCCACCAGCTTCGTGATGTCGTCATGGAGGAGTGGAAAAGCATTCCAGTGGCAACCTGTGAAGCTCTGGTAAACTCCATGCCCAGGAGAGTTAAGGCAGTTCAGGAAAATAATGGTGGCCATACAAAATATTGACACTTCAGAAACTTCACTAAGGGGTGTACTCACTTTTGTTCAGACATTAATGGCTGTATATTGAATTATTTTGAAGGAAGAATACATTTACACTGTTATATAAGCTGGACACAGACTACTTTTCATTGTGTCAAAGTGTCATTTTGTCAGTGTTGTCCCATGAAAAGATGTACTTAAATATCTGCAGAAATGTGAGGGGTGTACTCACTTTTGTGATTCACTGTGTGTATATATGTATATATGTCTATATGTATGTATGTATGTATGTATGTATGTATGTGTATGTGTATATATATATATATATATATATATATATATATATATATATATATATATACGTATATATATATATGTATATATATATATATATGTATATATATATGGGCACGGTCCTCCAACACCATGGAGCAGCCCTGGGGCGTCATAAGCAGCGACTGGCTGCCCTCACCCACAGGTGGAGTCCCTGGCGGTTAACATAAAGGAACTGAATGAGAAACTGCTGGTTCTTATCCAGCCCCCCTCGCCGCCAGTTCCTCCCCTTGTCGCCCTCGCATCCCCTCCGCCCCTCCCATCCCCTCCCATCGGGGATTCTCTCCTTTTTCCCCCCAAACGTTTCGGGGGTGAACCTGATCGCTGCAGGGGTTTTCTTCTGCAACGTTCATTAGCTTTCCAGCAGTAGCCCTCGCAATTTCCCTCAGAGCGGGCACGAGTGGCCTACATGCTCTCCCTACTTTCAGGCCGGGCCCTCGACTGGGTCATGGCTCAGTGGGAATCGGAATCTCCCGCTGTTCAAACTGAAGCCGCCTTTTCTCAGGCACTCCCCCCCTTCAGGGGGATGGGATGCTGGCGTTAGCCTTTCCAAAGTCATCCAGGGGACGAGGACAGCAGCGGCCTACGCCATCGAGTTTCAGACTCTGGCCGCGGAGTGTTCCTGGAATGAACCGGCCCTGGCAGTCATGTTCCAGAAGGGCCTCAATGAGGACCTCAAGGACGACCTGGTCTCTCGTGATCCTCCCTCTTCGCTGGCCGGCCTGTACAACATGGTTATCTCGCTCGACACTCGACGCCATAAGCGGTCCAAGGAGCTAGACGCCACGTCTCCGGTCGGGCCAGTTTGGGTCTACTTACTGGCCCGTCATCCTCTTCCTCCGGGAGATCGGGAAACGCTGGGCCCGGGTTCGGTCGGGGGGGCCGTTCCTAGGCAGCACCTGCATTCCCCCGTTGGGGCTCACCCTTTTAGTGAGGCGGTCAGGCAGAGGGCCCAGATACCTCGGCCTGGATTGATTCCGGGGCCGAAGGTAACTACATTGACGTAGCCCTGGTGTCTCAGCTGAGCTTACACCTCACTGACCTGGCCGAACCCCTGGAGTTTCGGGCCCTCGATGGACGCCCTCTGGGTTGTGGTCCGGTTACCCGTCAGACCCAGCCCGTGGTTCTCCGACTCGGGGATCACCAGGAGACACTACCTCTCCTGGTGACAGAGGCCCCTCACCTCCATGTCGTCCTGGGTTATCCCTGGTTGCTGGCCCGCAATCCCCAGATTGACTGGTGCACCAGGTCCATTTTCGCCTGGGATCCCCGCTGTTCCGAGTCTTGCTTGATGCCCCTCTCGGTGATCCCTGCCCCTGATCCATCAGAACGGGGTCAGAACGGGGTCGACCTTTCTGTCGTCCCCAATCGCTACCACGATCTGGCTAGGGTGTTCAGCAAGGGGGAGGCCCAGGGGTTGCCACCTCATTGCAGGTATGACTGCGCCATTAATCTCTTGCCTGGGGGGGCTCTGCCAAGGGGGCGGTTGTTCTCCTTAAACCCTGCCGAAAGGGAGGTCATGCACTCCTATATAAAGGATTCCCTTAGTCGCGGGATCATCCGCCCTTTCTCTTCCCCCGCTGGGGCGGGGTTTTTCTTTGTCACTATGAAAGGCGGCTCACTCCGTCCTTGTATTGACTACCGGGGTCTCAATGTTGTGACCATTAAGGACCGGTACCCCCTCCCTCTCGCGTTCGAGACGCTTCGGGGGGCCAGGTTCTTTACCAAACTGGATCTCCGGAATGCGTATAACCTCGTCAGTATTCAGGAGGGGGACGAGTATAAGACGGCCTTCTTAACACCCACGGGACACTATGAGTACCTGGTAATGCCTTTCGGACTCATGAATGCTCTCGACGTCTTCCAGCAGTTCGTCAACAACGTCCTGTGTGAGGCCTTAGACCGGTACGTCTTGGTTTAACTGAACAATATTTTGATTTTCAGTCGATCCCTCCGGGAGCACGTTGGTCATGTCCACCGGGTTCTCCAGCTCTTGCTGGAGAACCACCTTTTTGTTAACCTCGAGAAGTCCGAATTCCACGCGTCGTCTGTCTCCTTCCTCGGCTTCGTCATTTGAGAGGGAAGGTTGCGCATGGATTCGGCCAAGATTGAGGCCGTGGCCAATTGGCCCAGGCCCACCTCCCTTTGTTTGGTCCAGCGCTTCCTGGGCTTTGCCAATTTTTTCGCCGCTTTGTTAGGGGCTTTGGTGCTATTGCAGTGCCCCTCACGGCCCTAACGCGCAAGACCCCTGGTCCCTTCCACTGGACCAGGGAGGCTGATGCCGCATTTGAGGAGATCAAACGGCTTCTCACTAATCCTCCGATCCTGGTTCAACCGGATCCGGAGGAACCTTTCATTGTTGAGGTGGACAAATCGGCCTAGGGGCAAAATCGGCGAAGGGGCGGTCCTGTCACAACGCTCGGGCAATGGTCACAAGCTCCACCCTTGCGCCTTTTTCTCACTCCGCCTGACTCGGGCGGAGCGCAATTACCCCATCGGGGACCAAGAACTTCTTGCCGTCAAGTTGGCCTTGTCTGAGTGGCGTCACTGGCTGGAGGGGGCCAAGCATCCGTTCTTGGTTTGGACCGACCATAAGAACCTCATGTACATCCAGCAGGCTAAGCGCCTCAACGCCCGTCAGGCCGGTTGGTCACTGTTCTTTGGTTGGTTCAACTTTACGGTCTCCTTCCGGCCAGGCTCTAAGAACACCAAGCCAGATGCTCTCTCCCGGCAGTGGGACCCGCCTCTGGTGGACTCCCTTTCTCCCCTCTTCCCGAATTGTCGCCACCCTCACCTGGGGGCTTGACGAGGCCATCGCCAAGACCCGTCCCCACGAGCCTGATCCAGGGGGTGGTTCACCAAGTCCCCATACGTCCCCACCCGTGTTCGGTCTCGTGTCATGCGTTGGGGGCACACGGCCCAATTTACCGTTCATCCGGGGGGTACCCGGACATGCGAGTTCCTTCGGGGGCGGTTCTGGTGGCCTGGTATGGCCGATGACGTCAAGCAGTTTGTCTCTGCTTGCGAGGTCTGTGCGCACACCAAGAACCCCTGGGAACGTCGGGGTTTCATCCGGAGTCCAACGGCTAGACCAAGCGGGTCAATCAGGACCTGGCTCGCATGCTCCGCTGCCTTACTTCTAAGAACCCCTCCACCTGGTCTGATCAGTTGGGGTGGGCGGAACTAGCCCACAATACTCTCCACCGTTTGGCTCTGGGCATGTCCCCATTTTAGGCCCAGTTTGGTTTCTCCCCACCTCTCTTCCCGGACCAGCAGGAGGAGGTCGGGGTGGCCATGGCCAGGCAGTTTGTTCGTCGCTGTCGTCAGGCCTGACAGAAGGCCAGTTCCTCCCTTCTGCGCAATGTCGAGGTTATACGACGGTCCACCGACCGCAGGTGCAGGCTCGCTCCCTCCTATCGGACGGGCCAGCGGGTCTGGCTGTCCACCTGGGACCTCCCCATCAGTGGCATCTCCGGCAAGCTGGCTCCTAAATGTGGGTCCTTTCAGGGTGCTGCGCCGGATTAACCCGGTTGCGTACCGCCTGGACTTGCCCGCCGCCATGAGGGTGCACCCTACCTTTCATGATTCACGCCTCAGGCCCTTCTTGTGTCAAGGCACCGCCTCGGCCGGCCCCCTGCCTTCCTCTGTTGTCAGCCAAGGCCCTCCCACCTATGCCGTGCGCCGGATACTGGATTCCCGCAGGGTCCAGGGCAGCACGCAGTATTTGGTGGACTGGAAGGGTTACGGTCCCGAGGAATGCTCTTGGGTCCCGGCTCAGTGCATTCTCAATCCCGGCATCATTCTTCGATTTCGCTGTGATAGAGCCGCGGGTCTGGGTACGTCTGGAGCCGCCCCTAGGGGGGGTACTGTTACAGCCCCCTCTTCTGACAGTAGAGGGCGGCGTCGGTCCATGGATCACACCAGGGCTGATTCGGGGAGCACCTGCCATCAGGTTTCAGCGTGCACGCCCCCTCGTTTGCGAGAATCAGGCGCACCTGCTTCTCAAACATTAAATAGCCGCTTGTTGCGATCGCTAACGCTGCACTGTCACCTTTCACTATGTTTGATAGCTTTTTATCGCTTTCTTGCTGCTCGGATCTTTCTCCTTTTTCCTTCAGGGACGATGGTACAAGTTTTCCCGCAAAGGGGGGGACTTGAGTAAAGCGAAGACGCTTGAGGTATATGCCAGGATCTTTAGATAGAAAAGGGAAAGCTTATTCACGCTTTGGAGTGGCGTTAGGCCATCCGAAAGCGTCTTTCTCCGAGCAGCTTCAGCGCGCATCTCCTCGGCTTTAAGCTGCAGCCTTTCTTGCGCTGCCGCCGTATTTAGGCTTTAATATGCCTTGCCGCTCGTTTGAGCGAGCTCTTGTGTTCAGTGCCTTATTTTCCCTTCCCCGTCCAGTCTTGTTGTGGCTCCGCTTCCTTGCTTCTGAATCCGCTTTCGGCGGTTCATGTGTTTGCCGTTCTCTACCCCCTCCACCGGATTCCTCTGGCGTCACCACTGCTGTGGCGCGTTTGCCTTTGAGCCTCCACATCTCTGGTTCAAATCCAGCCTCCCTCTCCTTTCGCCTCTCTGTTTATTCCCATTCTCCCACCTTCATCTGCTCACGTGTGTATTTATACATACACGTTGACATTTACTCTTGTTCATTTGTGGGTGTTTGTTTGTGTGTGTGTGTGTGTGTGTGTGTGTGTGTGTGTATGTATGTATGTATGTATGTATGTATGTATGTATGTATGTATGTATGTATATATATATATATATATATATATATATATATATATATATATATATATATATGTGTGTGTGTGTGTGTGTGTGTGTGTATATATATATATATATATATATATATATATATATGTATGTATGTATGTGCATGTGTATGTGTGTATATATATGCACATATGAAAACACTCACTTAAGTGTTATCATTAAGACACACATTCATTCATCAGTGTAGTTCCCCCTTATATCAATATTCCTTCACAGCCTCCGATAGGGGGTGTCCGTGCTTTCCTCCTCCATACCTATCACTTCTCTATCATCCTCTCCCCCCCTCTCATAACAAATTGAGAAAGAAAGTAATTGAGATCTGTCAGTCTGGAAAGGGTTATAAAGCCATTTCTAAAGCTTTGGGACTCCAGGGAACCACAGTGAGAGCCATTATCCACGAATGGTGAAGTCATGGAACAGTGGTGAACCTTCCCAGGAGTGGCCTGCCAACCAAAATTACCCCAAGAACGCAGCAACAACTCATCCAAGAGGACATAAAAGACCCCACAACAACATCCAAAGAACTACAGGCCTCACTTGCCTCAGTTAAGATCAGTGTTCATGCCTCCACCATAAGAAAGAGACTGGGCAAAAATGGCCTGCATGATAGTTCCAAGATGAAAACCACTGCTGAGCAAAAAGAACATTAAAGCTCGTTACAATTTTTCCAGAACACATCTTGATGATCCCCAAGACTTTTGGGAAAACATTCTGTGGACTGAAGAGACAAAAGTTGAAGTCTTTGGAAGGTGTCCCATTACATCTGGTGTAAAAGTAACACAGCATTTCAGAAAAAGAACATTATAGCAACAGTAGAATATGGTGGTGGTAATGTGATGGTCTGGGGCTGTTTTGCTGCTTCAGGACCTGGAAGACTTACTGTGATAAATGGAAGTATGAATTCTGCTGTCTACCAAAAAATCCTGAAGGAGGATGTCTGGCCATCTGTTGGTGACCTCAAGCTGAAACCAACTTGGGTTCTGCAGCAGGACAATGATCCAAAATACACCAGCTAGTCCAAAGCTGAAGAAAAACAAAATGAAGACTTTGGAGTGGCCTAGTCAAAGTTCTGACCTGAATCCTATTGAGATGCTGTGGCATGACCTTAAAAAGGCAGTTCATGCTGGAAAACCCTCCAATGCGGCTGAATTACAACAATTCTGCACAAATGAGTGGCCAAAATTCCTCCACAACTGCTCGGCTGCAGGTGTTACTGCTATGGGCGGCCCAACCAGTTATTAGCTTTAGGTGGCAATCACTTTTTCACACAGGGCCATGTAGGTTTGGATTTTTTTTCTCTCCCTTAATAATAAAAACTTTCATTTAAAAACTGCATTTCGTGTTTACTTGTGTTGTCTTTGACTAATATTTAACTTGGTTTGATGTTCCGAAACACTTGTGTGACAAACATGCAAAACAAAAAGACAATAACTAAGGGAGCAAAAACTTTTTCTCACCACTGTAGCTTTAGCTTTGACTGACAAGAACGTTAATGTTAATAATTTACATTGTTTCTGTATTTTAGCATCACAGCAAAGCAAGTGGTTAGAGACCATGCTACTAACCAGGCGAAAATATTTCACCGGCACCATGTGCTGAATTTTATAAGCTTTCCTTGTAACCCACTTAAAATAAACCCTCTGGGCCTGTTTTCTCACAACCATTTTCCACCTGTTTCATTTAGCTAAGGTATATAACATATAATTAAAAAAAACCAGCCGCTAGTTTGCTCAGACAGGGTATTTCTAGTGCCGGTCCCAAGCCCGGATAAATGGTGAGGGTTGCGTCAGGAAGGGCATCCGGTGTAAAACATTTGCCAAATACAGTATGCGAGTTCATAATAATTTCACCATACCGGATCGGTCGCGGCCCGGGTTAACAACGACCGCCACTGGTACTGGTAGCAAAACAGGGCACCAGCGGAAATTGGACTACTGTTTGCCGAAGACGAAGAGGAGGGAAGCGTGTGAGGAGGAGGACAGAGAGAAATCAGGAGCAGCAAGACTATAGCACTGAGGGTAGCAACCCTAAATGTAGGGACGATGACAGGGAAAGGTAAGATAGAGCTGGCTGATATGATGCAGAGGAGAAAAGGTTGAATGTTTTGTTTGTGTGTGCAGGAGACAAAGGGGAAAGGGTAGCAAGGCTCGATGCATTGGTGCAGGGTTTTTAAACTGTTCTACATGGTGTGGATAGGAAGAGAAATGGAGTTGGTGTGGTCCCTGAAGGAGGACTATGTAAAGAATGTCGTTGAAGGTGAAAAGGGGTGTCAGATAGGGTAATATGTCTGAAGATGGAAATTGAGGGTGGTAATGGTGAATGTTTTGTTAGTGGCTATGCACCACAGGTTGGCTGTGAATTAGAGGAGAAAGAGAGATTCTGGGGGGAGTTAGATGAAGTGGTTGAGAGCATTCCCAGGGAGGAGAGACTGGTGATTGGTGCAGATTTCAATGGTCATGTTGGTGAAGGTAAGGTAATAAAGGAGATGAGGAAGTGAGATGGGCAGTTTGGTGTTAAGGATAGGAACCTAGAAGGACAGATGGTGGTGGATTTTTGCAAAGAGGATGGAAATGGCTGTGGGTTAACACATATTTCCAAAAGAAGGAGGAAACATAGGGTGACTTATAAGAGTGGAGGGGAGGAGCACACAGGTAGACTACATCCTATGTAGAAGAGGTTTGCTTAAAAAGAGATTGGTGATTGTAAGGTAGTGGCTGGGGAGGAGTGTAGCTAGGCAGCATCGGATGGTGGTGGTGCAGAATGACTCTGGTGGTGAGGAAGAGGAAGAGAACAAAGGCAGAGCAGAGGACCAAATGGTGGAAGTTGAGAAAGGAAGAATGTGTGTAAGGAGTTCAGAGAGGAGCTGAGAAAGGCTTTGGGTGATAGGAAAGAGCTCCCAGACGACTGCCGGTAGCAGCAGCAACAGTAATTAGACAGACAGGTAGAAAGGTACTGGGTGTGTCTTCTGGACAGGCAAAGGATGACAAGGAAACCCTGGTGGTGGAACAAGGAAAGGGCAGGAGGTTATTCAGAGAAAGAGGTCAGCAAAGAAGAAATGGGACAGGGACAGGACTAAAGAGAGTAGGCAGGAGTACAAGGAGAAGATGCGGCAAAGGGCAAAGAGGGAGGTAGCAAGCAAATGGCCAAGCAGAAGGCCTACGATGGGTTATATGACAGGTTGACAGTAGGGAAGGAGAGAAGGAGTTGTATCTGCTGGCGAGACAGAGAGATAGAGCTGGAAGGATGTGCAGCATGTCAGGTGATCAAGGATAGAAATGGAAAATGTACTGTCCAGGTGAGGAGAAGGTGAGGGAAAGATGGAAGGAGTATTTTGAGGAGTTGATGAATGTAGAAAATGAAGGGAAAGAAGATTGGATGGCGCAGAAATTGTGGAACAGGATGTAGCATTGATTAGCAAGGATGAAGTGAGGAAAAAGCTTTGAAAAGGATGAAGAACGGAAAAGGCAGTGGGGGACCTGATGACATACCGGTTGAGGTATGGAAAAGTCTAGGAGAGCTGGAGTGGTGTTTTGACTAGATTATTCAATGGAATTCTGGTGAATGAGAGCATGCCGGAGGAATGGAGGAAGAGTTTACTTGTACCGATTTTAAGCAGAAGGGTGATGTACAGAGTTGTTGGCTCTTACAGGGGGCATAAAGTGATGAGCCACACAATGAAGATTTGGGAGAGAGTTGTGGAAGGATAGGCTCAGACAGGAGAGTTGACAGTGTGTTGAGAACAACAGTATGGTTTTCATGCCAAGGCAAAGAGCACCATGGATGCGATTTTTTTTGCTTTGCGACTGCTGATGGAGAAGTATAGAGATGGTCAGAAAGAGCTACACTGCGTCTTTGTGGATTTGGAGAAAGCTTATGACAGGGGTGCCAAGGGAGGAACTGTGGTGGTGTATGAGGAAGTCTCGAGTGGCTGAAAGTATGTTAGATTAGTGCAGGACATGTATGACAACAGCGTGACAGCGGTGAGATGTGCTGTAGGAGTGACAGATAGCTTCAAGGTAGGGGTGGGACTGCATCAAGGATCGGCCCTGAGTCCCTTCTTATTTGCTCTGGTGATGGACAGACTAACAGATGAGGTCAGACAGGAATCGCCGTGGACTATGATGTTTGCAGACGACATTGTGATCTGTAGTGAGAACAGGGAACAGGTAGAAGAGAACTTGGAGAGGTGGAGGTATAATCTGGAAAGGAGAGGAATGAAAGTCAACTGTAGTAAGACAGAATACATGTGTGTTAAATGAAAGGGGAGGCAGGTGGACAGTCAGTCTTCAGGGGATCAGTGGTCACAAAGGTCCAGGAGTTTCAGGTACTTGGGATCAACTGTCCAAGGAAATGGGGAGTGTGGAAAGGAGGTAAAGAAGAGGGTGCAGGCAGGATGGAGTGGGTGGAGAAGAGTGTCAGGAGTGCTGTGTGACAAAAGGGTCGCAGCAAAAGTGAAAGGAAGATTTATAAGAGAGTAGTGAGACCAGCCTTGTTGTATGGGTTAGAGACAGTGGCACTGACAAAGAGACAGGAGGGAAGCAGAGCTGGAGGTGCAGAACTTAAGATGTTGAGGTTCTCTTTAGGAGTGTCTAGGGTGGACAGGATTAGGAATGAGATCATCAGAGGGACAGCACAGGTTGGAAAATTGGGAGACAAAATCCGAGAGGGAAGACTGAGATGGTTTGGACATGTGCAGAGGAGGGATAGTGGATATATTGGTAGGAGGATGTTGGAGATGGAGCTGCCAGGCAGGAGACGGAGAGGAAGACCAAAGAGGAGTTACATGGTTGTGGTGAATGAAGATATGCAGGGAGTTGGGGTGAGAGTAGAGGACGTGGAGGACAGGGAGAGGTGGAAACTTTTAACTCGCTGTGGCGACCCCTGATAAAGGGAGAAGCCGAAAGAAGAAGAAGAAGAATATAACATATAATTAAATAAAAATCAACAATTAATATCAAACCGCAGTTTTAGTATGCTAGCACAACAATTTTGTATCAGTTTGCAGAGCTTCTACATGGTGGGGATCTACTCATTCACACATTCACACTCTAACGGGCACTTTGGAAACACCAATTAACCTAACAAACATGTCTTTGGAATGTGGGAGGAAACCGGAGTACCCAGAGAATACCCACACGAACATGGGGAGAACATGAAAAAACACAATAAACATCAACAACTAATGTCAAACTGCAGTTCTAGTAAGGTGAAACAACAATTTTGTAACAGTGTGCAGAGCTTATACATGGTAGGGATGTACACAATATAAACAAAAGTTACATACCCAAACAATTACATTGGAAACATGGGTGTTAGTGTGGAGTTTGCCCACAGCTTTGTCCCCAAATAAGAAAGTATTCTATGTTTGGATGTAACTAGGGTCTTTGGTGGTGGGGGTATTGCTTGTGTTATTGTTTGTTGGATTCTAAGGTTTTTTTCACATGTACAAAATAAAAAGATTGAAAAACAAAATGATTGAGACATCATTAGAAATGTGTGTGACCAAAGACATATATACCATCCAAAGGTCCATGGAGTTTGAATCTAAAGAATATTCCATTAAAATCTTTGCCTGCTTTATCAACACAGTTCAAAGGCAGATTTAATTATTTTAGTTTTAAGAATGTTTTCCCATTGTCTATCAGACTGATGCTTGCCCTTGAAAATATGATAAACGACAGAATTGCGAGACACTAATACAATTTCTAATTATAATCAGTAATGTATTAGAGCATTTCAACAGTAATCCCAGAGAGATTATTTAAATTGGTATATTTTCCTCCAACCGATAATTAAAAGCTCATACCACAAGAGGTCAGTAGGGTTCTACTCTTTTACCAGTCATCCACCATCCAGTGTTTGAGTTCTTTTCATCATTTTTATACGTTTGTCAGCTTTAAATATAAATAATAAATCTATTAATTAAACACTTTAACTGCGTACTTATGTCAACTGTGTCAAAGTCTAATCCCAGGTTATAACCTGATTAGATCAGTTGACAGTATTGTAGTACGTATTTATTTATTTATTTACAATTCTTGGCAATCTGATTTGAACTGTGGTGGTGCAGTGGTTAAGGTTCTGTTTTGTTATTCATATGTCCAAAGTTCATCACAGCGCCACCAAGCTGCCACTGTTTCCAGTTCCCTAAACCACAGTGGTGTAGTAATAAGGGCACTCCAAACCACAGTGATCTACTAATAATAGCACTTTGGGTACTATTGTGTGAGAAAGGATGATGTGGAACAATTCTGCTCAGACTCTGTCAGCTAAAAGACCTCAAATTAAAACCAAAGGATCAAACTTGTTCCAGTGACTGGATCACCTGCCAGGTGTTTAGAGTTTTTATGAACTAGGAAAATCTGTTTTTAGCTGCAGTGCACCAGCGAGGTGGAATTTATTATAAGAATCTCCAAAACTTCTCTCGCTGGAGTCATTCAACCATTTTCAACTCTTTATCTTCACCATCTCCAGCTAGCCTGTTTTTACTTCACCGTTTTAATGTATGTTATGCTCATAGTTGTTTATTTTGAATTATTATTATTATTATTATGTATTTAATTATATAGATTTGAAGGCACGGTGGAGCAGTGGCTAGCACTGTCGTCTCACAGCTTCAAGATTGCTGGTTCAATCCCAACCCCGGACTCCGCCTGTGTTGAGTTTGCATGTTCTCCTCATCTTTGTGTGGATTTTCTACGGACACTCCAGTTTCCTCCCACATTCCAAAGACGTGTGTGTTAGGTCAGTTGGTTTTTCCAACGTGCCCCTTAGTGTATTAGTGTGTAGTGTGTGTGCCTTACGATGGATTGGTGCCCTGTCTAGGGTTGTTCCTGCCTGGGCACCGGCTCTCCCGCTACCCTAAGATAACCGGATAAGGAAATGAATGAATGAATGAATGAATGAATGAATGAATGAATGAATTCGTGCATTTAATTTTATTAATTGTTATTTACTTAATTATGTAATGCTATTTCATTATGTATTATTGCTATTTGTTTAATAATATTACTATAGTAATACAATAATATATAATATATATTATTAATAAATAATATCAGTTGTAATAATATATATTCTAATAAATAATTATTTAATATTATTTTTAATAATATTACTTAGTTTTATCATAATTGTTTTTTTATCTGATTGATTGTTTTCTAACTTTACATTTTTATTGTTAACATTCTATAATTAAGTTTGCTATGTTTTTAACCTTAAAAGTATATTTACTATTTTCAGTCCTTTTTTTTCTGTAATGCTTGCTGTACCCGTTGAATCCCATGCGACCCTGAACTGGATTAAGTAAGAACGAAAACAAATTAATGATTATCTTGTATGGGGACCTATTGTGATTCTGAAATGAATGGAGTTGAAGCTTTGGAAATAACCAGGAGTGAGTCAAGAGTGTGAATTCCACCCAGGACAAGCTTAAAATCTCTAAATTACACACTCACACTCTGCTACTGGATACAGAAATGGATTAAACATCATCCCCTGAAGTCGTATCTTAAGCTTTGATGACGACTGGTGAGTCTAATAATCTACTAGATTCCGTTTTTAATGGGTTATAAACAAGGAGCTAATTTATATCTGCTTTCCAGTCATAATAACCACATTGATCAAAATATAAACAAAGTAATCATGTGTAATGCTGATTGAGAAATTTTATTAGCTAATAACATTATGGATTCTACTGTTGATCATTTTCGTGATTCTTTTACACCAGAGACCAAAATCAGAATTATTCCTAGATTTATGTCCTAGAATCTCATTTAAGAAAATGTTACTAAAAACAGAGACAACGTCTATGAAGTTAAAATAGTTCTACACCCACTATAAACTCCTTTCTAAAGCAGTAACTCAATGACAGTGAATCCTGGTGCTCTTTCCCGAATCCATTCCCTATTTTATAAAAAGTGTTTCTGGGATAGACTGCAGACCCCCCACAGTCCCAATCATGATACAAGCCTTCTGAATACAATCTAATTTCTATAGTTCTAAATTAGTTGTTTTCCCAAATGCCTTTATAATGTTTGTAATAATAATGTAAGTTATCTTGTCATTTTAGATTGTTCTTTATTCAACTTACTTAAATTTATATGTTTTTATGTGGGCTGTCCATGTAGTTCAAGATTTAAGTGTAGTTGTTATTTCTCTAGGTGCAGTTGTTGTTGTTGTGGGTGCAGTTGTGCTGTTGTGGGTTCAGGTTGTTCTAGATGCAGTTGTTGTTGTGGTGGACGCAGTGGTCGTTGTGGTGGGCGCAGTTGTCGTTGTGGTGGGCGCAGTTGTCGTTGTGGTGGGCGCAGTTGTCGTTGTGGTGGGTACAGGTGTAGTTGTTGTGGGTACAGGTGTAGTTGTTGTTGTAGGTTTAGTTATAGTAGTTGTAGGCCTTTTAGTTGTTGTTGCTTTAGGCCTGACAGGACGACAAGGCCTTTTTTTGGGACCGATCTGGAGTGAAGACATAGAAGATTACTGTAATCTTTAAAACCACAGCCATTCTATTGGCATGCAAAGTAACTGAGATAAGATTCATTTACCTCACTTGAACTTGAATGGCTATGATGTTTTGTCTCTTAAAATGAAGCATGCTCTTTAGATTCTCCCAGTATTTAAAAGGTTTTTGATTTGAAAATAAAAAAAGTCACAAAATACTTACAATTTCAGACACAATGCAAGAGAGAGTGAGCAGCAGCAGAAGTGAGATTACTGTGGATTTATGCATTGCTCACCTCTGTAAGTACAAACAAGTCATTAGATAAACCTTGTTTTAAAGTTTTATACATGAACACATTTCTTTACACCAAGTTGGTACGATGCCATGCCAGGAATGGCCCATAGGTGGCAGCGACGCTCCACATTCCTGGCATGACTCCTGACAGCCGCTTTGGTTGAGCTGTCAAAGTCTATTGACAGCTCAATCAGAGCAAAGGATCCTCAGCTGCTGCCTGTGGGTATTTAAGACCCTCGTCACAGGCAGTAGCTGTCGCATCATTGCTCCAACATGCCACTTATGCCGCCTGATCTTCGCCTTTTGCGAATTGGTCACTGTTGGCCGCTTAAAGCGTGTCTCTTGAGACTTCATCCGTCTCACCCGCTCTCCACAGAGCTTCCCGTTTCTTTCTCCCGATCGCCTTTTGTTTGTTCTATTTATTTGGGAGGCTCAGCGGACGACCGGCCTCGGCAAGGAGGTCGGCCTTGTAGTGCTCCTGAAGGACATGAGGTAAGACAGGGCATTAGTTATAGTGTAGGGTTGAGAATTTACTCGCTCCATTCTCTTTTGTTTTTCCCTCCGCGTTGCCGCTGACTACCGCGGCACTTCCGTCTCCTTTCACTTTTAGCAACCGGTATTTTCTTTCCCTTCGCCCTTTTCCCGTTTTGGGCCGGCAAGCGATAGCTTTTACTTTCTCTTCGTTCCCTTATTTGTATTTATTGTATTCGGTTTATTTATTTTCGCTTCGGCTCGTTTGGAAGATCCGGAGCCTTAGCTCCGCCCCTTCCAAAGCGAGCCGGCTCTCGTGTGTGTGTGTGTGTGTGTGTGTGTGTGTGTGTGTGTGTGCAAGCATGTGCGTGCGTGTGTGCACGTGTGTGTTTGTGTGCGTTTGTGTGTTTGTGTGCGTGTGCGTGTGTGTGTGTGTGTGTGTGTGTGCTTTCCCTCACACACACGGGGGATTGACTTTTGTTGGTTATTTCTTTGATCTACCCTCAGTGGTCGGGTGGAGCGATCGGTTATACCACTAATCATTGACGTGGTCGACCTGGGTTTGCTCCCCAGCCACTGAGGTGACTTTCTTTATTTAGTTTCTCATTTATTTGCATTTTATTATTTATTGTTTTATTTCTTTGTTATATTTCAATTCACTACCCAGAGGAAAGAAATTCTCTAAATGAGATCTTAAGTTTGTCTCATTTACTTCTCCTAGACATAATTAAGACGTGTTTGAGATCAATGTGAGATTTAAGCTTATTTCTCCTGTTTCTTAAATTCGTCTTAAGTTTGTCTCATCTCAGATTTGTCTCATCATGCAAAACATAAGAAACATTTGAGATCTCATAATTGGCATTTTTTGGTCTCTTCTACCAAGTCAAAGTTCACCTTATTGTTGACTCATAACAAGAAATCCATAAGAAACAGCGAATTCCCCAATTTTTTTGAATGTACCTTGATAAACTTATCTGTCATTACTGATACTCAAATCTATTTATTTTGAGAAAGTAATTCTAAATAAAATCACAATTCAAATCTCCATATGTGTATGTTAAAGTACACAAGTTTATTTTCTGCACAATTTACTTTTACTTACAGGTGTACATAAGGCAACAATAAAAGTATCCAAAGAAAAACTAAAAAAACTAAACACAATTTCAAATATTTGCTTCCATGTTCTATCAGAGCCAATTCTATTCTGTTGCTGTGTTCTTAGTTATATTACAAAACGTTCAAGAATTAAATGTTAAACTGTCACTGTGTTCCCTGATAGTATGATGGACTTAAATTAAAATAGAATTTAAATTATACAATGCGTGACTCACTTTCAAATTCATCACTCATTCTCTTGCATTGACTTATTCCACACAATCAACTCCATTATACTGCATATATGAAAATCTACAATCCATCCAATAGTAAGCTCTGATCATGCCTCAATTACTTTTAATTTTAGTGACATACAAAAAACTACAACCAGGCCAAGATGGTGATTTAATACATCACTCATCAAAGACAAAGAATTCAATATTCAAACATAATTCAATAAAAAAAAATTATTCATAGGACACACATTACTCAATACAAAATGTTCAAATTGGGATTTAGTAATTTTCAAGCATATGTACACAGTGCGTAACCAACAAAACTGACGACTATTTTCACTCGTTCTGGACTTGCAGACTAGTCCACAAATTCTGGGGAAAAGTAACTTCAAAATGATCTCTGTGTCTGGGGAGCAACATTCCTATGTCACCCTCCGTATGTCTATTTAGGAAACATCTCAGTGGTACAATCACTAATCGAAAGCACTATTCCATCACTTATATTGTTAAGTATAGCAGAAACAACAACAACAACAACAACAAAAATACTACTAAATTGAAAAGATAAAAAAAAATGACCTAACACAATGGACCAATCTATTAAAAGAGCACCTAGCCTCAGCTGCAAACCGAAACAAATTAGGCACTTTAATCTAGTCTTCTCAATAATGAGTGAATTTTGTAGTAGTGGCCCTATAATGCAATTAAAAAAGCAACTTGCACTCTCTCAAATGCAAATTTGTTAGCAAAATGTACTTTATGATTTTTTTTCTCTCACTGTCTCTGTATATTGTTTGTAGGTATAAATGTATGCATTTATATTTAAACTGTACTCGGTATATTAATAATTCAAGTATTAGACAGATTGAGTAAGGAGTAGGATACACAGTATCAGTGTGCAGTGCTGGGAATTATTATTATTGCTTATTACCTTGCTTTTTTGTCTTGCGTATAGCTTGTCTGTCACAATTATTTTGTCTATATGCTGTTATTTTTGTAATTAAAAATAAAATTATTCTATTTATAGTCAAAACTGTGAAGAATAGTTCAAAACGGCTTAAAATATTAAAGTCCACAACTGCAACCTTTAAACCTAAAGACAGCACTGAGCGTCTGAGCGATGCCCTCCGTTCGGCTATTGGTCAGAACCAGCTCATTAGCATACTGTGGTAACAAACATGGCGGACACTAATGCGGCTTGTAAGGGAAAGCGGTTTTACTTATTGGTAATTAAATACTTCATATACTCGCCTAAACTGGATTGGTAAACATTCTGTTTTAAACATGTACATAGTTTACGATAAAGGACTTAACTTTCGGTAACTTCTTAGAAGTTCGCGCGCGTTTTTGAACGCCAGCGCGCGCGAGTTTAGCTAACGTCCGGTGCTGAGTCACAGAGTGAGTTACTGCTGTCAGAGGTCTACATTCTCCTCAAGGAATCGTAGTTTGGTAAGTATTTTTAAAATTTATTATTGTTATTTTGTCACACCCACCTCCAGCACCAGGGAATCCACCCGCACGCACCCTGCCCTCGCTCCGGCGCACGCCCACACCTACTGATCAAGGTCTCTCGATCACCCGCACCTGCCTCTCATTCCGCGACTTGCCTTTCTCTCCCACACATATACCACCACACATCCTCAGTCACTCACTTCTCGACGAGGTTCCCATGCTAAGTCACAAAGCTCGTTCGTTATCTGGCTAGTCTGTCATAAAACCTGCCTTACCTCTACTCGGCCTGCGTTTTGGCCTCCTCACTCGCCTTGCGGCCGTTTACTGATCGAGAAGTCGACAAACATGGAGGCATCGGCCCCGCCGATCTGCATCCCGACGCTTCCGCTTCCCCGGCGTAACAGCTCGCCGACCTTCGTGCCCCGATCCAGAAGTGGGTTCAGGCGGTTTCCTACTTGCCGACAACCAGCGCTCGCTCAACGCCCTGGTCCCCCCTCCGTCCACGAGCCTCACTCCAGCGTGTGTCCCAGCTCACGCCTTCCCCCCCCCGCCGTGGCAGGCCTCGGCGTCGGTTTGCCCCTTCCCCCCACCCTCCTCCCCGGACCGTCCTCGGCGGCCTACCACATCGCCCTTCCGTGACAAATACTACGGTAGACCCGGAACGCTGCGAGGGGCTTCCTCTTGCAATGTCAATTGTAACTTTCACCAGCCCAGTCACCACCTGAGTCCCGATCAAACCCGGATCGCCCTCATCATAATCCCTCCTCTCCCGGTCGGGCTCTTTGAATGGGCTACGGCCATCTGGTCCCAACAGAAGGAAGAGGCCACCGTATTACATCAGCTTCCTCACAGCCTAAAGAGCCTTCCGCGCAGTCTCCTTCCAGCACCCCCGGGAGGGGCGTGTTCCTCGGTGGGAAGTGCTCCTGGCTCTACGGCAGGGTCGCTGCTCCGTCCTGCCGACTAACGCTCTGACGCTTCCGCACCCTGGCGGCCCAGAGCGGATGGAACACCCCTGCTCTCCTGCTCCTCCCTTCCTTCCGGTCAGCGCCCTGCGCCCCCGATCTCCGCAGAGAACTGGCAGGGAGGGAACCTGGATCTGTCCCTGGATGCTCTCATCACCTCGCTATTCGCCTGGACCAGACCTCCTCGTTCCGCCGCATCCAAACCTCCGCTCCTCGCCTCTGCGCCTCGCCGCCCCCCCTCGCGAAGTCTTCGCCTCCCTCCTGAGCCCATGGAGCTCGCTCAGCCCGACCCACCTCTCCGCGGAGGAGCGCCCGCGTCGCTTCGAGCAAGGCCTGTGCTGCTATTGCGCTCTGACCGCCACCTCCGTCCTGCCTGCGACCTCGCTCCATCATCCGGCCAGCCATCCGGACCCAGCCGACTCGCCGTGCCAGAGTTCCAGCACGCCCGCCACGGGTGGTCAAACCTTGGTTGATTTGTCTTTCCTCCTCCGTGGTTTTTGTTGTCGGCTCGCTCACGCCTGATGTCCCTCCTTTACAGCATTGATCGACTCCGGCAGCGCAAGGGAAACTTCATCGCCCAGCACGTCGTCACGCGATGGAAGATTCCCTGCGTCCCTCTCGCCAGCTCAGCTCCGCATCTCATCTCCTCGGCCGATGGCCGTCCCCCCTCGGCTCGGGCTTCCTCACTCGGGCGACTGCCCCCCTCTGTCTGCTCCTCCGGGGCGGTCCATCAGGAGAAACTATCAGGTTTCTATACACCCTCTTGGATCCCTTACGCACCAGCCAGTTTTTATTCCTGGGACTTCCCTGGCTCTGTGATCACGACCCGCCTCATCTCCTGGGCAGCCCTCGAGCAGTCGTCCGATGGTCTCCTCGCTGCCAACAACGCTGGCATTCCAACCGGCCCGCCATGCAGGTGCGCTCACTCCCGCTCACCCAGCCGGATCCTCTCCTCCCAAGGTAACCCGCTCAGTACACGGACCTGGCTCCGGTCCCTTCGGGGCGGCCTCACCTCCCACTCTTCCTCCTCACCGTCCGGTTCTCCGCACGGCGACTGACGCGATAAACCTCCTGCAGACGTCACCCCACCCTGCCTAAAGCCAACGCCCTATATCCGCTGTCCGCAGGGCCGAAGAGAAGTCCATGTGCGGAATATATCTCGGAGTACCTGAGCCTCGGTTTCATCCGGCCATCCACCTCACCTGTCCTCGGCTGGCTTTCTTCTTCGTGCCTAAACGTGATGGCGGCCTCCGGCCCCCATGCATGTGACTATCGTGAATTGAACCGGATCACATGGGGGCTACGCCTACCGCCCTTACCACCCCGCCCCTTTTGGAGCCACTTGTGCCCTCGCGCCTGGAGCCCCTCCCGCGAAGCGCAATGGTAACACAAGCTTGACCTCCGGAACGCCTATAACCCTGGTCCGTTGTAAAGGAGGGTGATGAATGGAAGACGGCTTTTTCAGCACAAGCAGCGGACACTACGATTAGTATCTTGTCATTGCCCTTCGGCTCGACCCAACGCCCCATCGGTCTTCCAGGCTTTTTCATCAATGATGTGCTCCGGACATGCTCGGCAGGTTCGTAGTAAAGTCTACCTACTCCTCGATGACATCCTCGGTTTACTCCCGGACTTCAAGACTCCGCTTCCCCGGACCTTCGTTTCAAGACCCACGTCGACCAGGTACGTCCAGGGTGCTTGAGCGCCTCCCACTCTCACCATCTGCGCGTCAAGGCGGAGAAATGCGAGTTTCCACACGAAGTCTGTCCGTTACCTGGGTTTATGTGATCTCTCCTTCAGGGCGTCGCCAATGGACGCCAACAAGCTGTCCGCCGTCCGGGACTGCCGAAACCGGGCTCCATCAAACAGCCTGCAGCGGTTCCTGGGGTTCGCCAACTTCTCTCGGCGCCTTCCTCAGGGATCCATTCAGCCGCACGGTGACGCCCCTCACCGCGCTTCTGCATGGGTAAGCCCCGTTCCCTTCGTCGTTGGTCTCCCGAAGCCGAGCGGCGGCTTTCGAAGCGCTCAAGGTCCGCCTGTCACTCGGGCTCCCATCCTGGGCCACCCTAACACCCAGATCTCCCCTTCCCCTCTGGAGGTGGGACGCGTTTTTCCTCGACAGGCGTGGGTGCCCGTGCTCCATCACAAACGCCTTGGCGAGCCGCCAAACTGCACCCCATCGCCTTTCTGCTCGCACAAACTGACCCCCCCGCCGGCCGAGCGCAAACGTACGACGTGGGGCGACCGAGAGCTAAACTGACTGGCTATCACGCCCTGGCGGCTGGAGGAGTGGAGGCATTGGCTAGAGGGGTCCCCAACATCGCTTCACCTCACCGTCCTCACTGACCACAAGAAACCTGGAATACCTCAGATCAGCCAAGCGACTCAACCCGCGCCAGGACTGTCGTTTTTCCCTTTTTTCTGCACCCGTGCCCCCCCTTTTTTCTTCCACCCCGGTTCTGACTTTCGACCTTTCCTCCATCACTTACCGGCCGGGCACCAAGAAACACCAAGGCCGATGCACTTCACTCTCTCTGAGGAGATTCGAATCCCGAAACGCGCCCCTGCCGATCCGCGCCAGCACCCCATCATTCCGTCCTCGTGCACCGTGGAGCTATAGAGTGGGAGTTCGAACGGGACCTACAGGAAAGACTCTCCCGGTGGTTGCGCGCGCTCCGCCATTCCCTGCCCCGCCAGACAAGAAATTCGTGCCCCACAGGACCTCCGCGATCGCCTCCCTCGTCTGGGCGCTACACTTCCCTCTGCTCTGGCCATCTCCGGGGAACGCGCACAAGGGGGACGACGGTAGGAACGGGTGGGGGGAGGGGGGGGGGGGGGGTGGGGGGGGAGGGAAGGAGGAGAGGGGGGGAGGAGGGAAAGGGAGGAAAGGTGGGGGGGGGGAGGGGAGGGGGACATACCAACTGCTCTCCACGCCCGCTTCTGGTGGCAGAAACATGCGTTCCACCGCTTCGTCTCCTCCTGCGCCGTCTGCGCACAAGCAAAGACTCCAACGGACCCCTTTACCAGCGGGTGCCTGCTCCGTCCACTGCCCGTGCCGCAAAGGCCCTGGTCCCACATCGCCCTGGACTTCGTCACTGACCTTTCCCGCGTCCCAGGGGACACTCCGTCATCAATGTCGGTGATAGACCGTTTCTCCCTTTTCCTTTTCTTTTTTTCTCCCGTGCCGTTCCGGTTTGTTTCCCCTTCCCAAGATCCCGTCTGCGCTCCAAACAGCCAATCTCCTCTACACCCACGTCTTTCCGTCTCTTCGGCATCCCGGAGGACGTTCCTTCACAGACCGGGGTCCCCCAGTTCACCTCGGCTGTCTGGCGCGCGTTCTCTTCGAAAGACTGGGCTCCACTGTCAGCCCTCTCCTCCGGGTTACTTACACCACCCGCAGACCAACGAGCCAGTGCGAGCGCTCCAACCAGGAGCTCAGAGAAGTTCCTGCTATTGGCGTTGCTATGCCTCCACAATCGCGAACGATCTGGTCCCGCAGTACCTGCCATTGGGCCGAGATTGCTCAAGAACTCCCTCATGCCACTCCTCCACGGGTCCTCACGCCCTTCCAGTGCGTCCTCGGGTACCAGCCCCCCTTTGTGCCCTGGGATTTCCCGGGCCGTCGGACGCCGCCGGCCGTGGACCATTGGTTTCGCCGCTCCCGAGGACGTCTTGGTGCCAGGTGCACCAACGCATCGACAAAAAGCCGATCCGACGCTACAAGTAGGCACGCTGAACCGGCACCTGCCGGCGCCGCCGCCGCTGCCTCCTCCTGACTTCCAGCCCGGGGACCCGCGTCTGGCTCTCCACCCAGGGACTCCGCAGACCGCACAGGGAAGTAACACCCCGACCCCCGCCACCCCCGTGTTTCTCTCCTCGCTTTTTGGGGTTCCATACCCAACCATAACACATAAGATCAATGACGTAACCTATAAAACTGTAAACCTGCTGCCTTCCTCCCTCATACCTCCGTGTCTCTCCCGTTTTCCACGTGTCGTCGCTCCTGAAAAGCCCTGGTGCCCAGGCCGCTGGCGGACTCCTCTCCCCTCGGACCATCCTCCCGGCCGTCGGCCCGCCTGGAACTCCCGCCTACCGCAGTCCGTCGCCTCCTGGACTCTCCCCGCCGGCGTGCCGCACGTCTCCAGTTACTTGGTCGAGTGGGAGGGCTAACGGGACCCGGAGGAGAACAGCTGGGTCAACGCCAAGGACGTCTTGGACCCCCCTCCTCGTTCGGGACCCCCCTCCCGTCCCGATCGACCGACCTGCGCCCAGGCCACGGGGCCGCCCCACCGCAGGACGCCCTTCGCTCCTCCCGTCTCTCGCCGCGCTCCCCCCCCCTCCTCGACGAGCCCTTCGAGGGGGGGCACTGTCACGCCCCCTCCAGCACCGATCCACCCGCACGCACTTTCCCCTTGCCTCGCGTCGAGCCTCGCCCACATACTGATTCACCCGCACCTTGTCCTCTCATTCCGGACTGCCGCCCTTTTCCTCCACACATATACCAACCCACACATCCTCAGTCACTCACTCACTTCTCGACGAGGTTCCCATGTCTAAGTCACAAAGCTCGTTCGGTCTCTGCTAGTCTGCAATAAACCTGCCCTACCTCTACTCGGCCCTTATACCTCTACTTACTCTTCGGCTGCGTTTGCCTCCTCACTCCTTGCGGCGTTACATATTTAATATTTTTAATATTTTAATTCGTTGTTTGTGATAATAAAAACCTTTATTGTAGTTTTTCGAGACAGACCGAATGCTATTTATGCTAGTTTTCTGTTGGTAGTATAATGTTTAGTCAGAGTTTGCTTTTTGCAACCATAACGTGGATTGTAGAGCAGCTCCAAAGAGAAACGATAAGTCCGCTAATGTACGTTACATTTACATATATATTTTTTTTTAACCTGTACTGAAAGTTAGCACCTGAATGCCCCCCCTTTTTGTGTTTTGTTATTATTATTTTGCAGGGTAACGTTAGCATGCGCCCATTCGGGGACCTACTGTAGCTATCTGCAGCCCTTTCAGGTAATATACTAGCTAGTCTATCATGACCAAAAACAAAACACGTGATAAATTAACTGTATTTTTTTTTTTTTTTCAATTAAGTCTATAGGAATAAGTGTGGAATGGAGCCTTGAAGTTTTTTTCCCTGCACTTTTTTTCACTGCAATGCCTTCTTTTGTCCTGTTTGAAGGATTTGCACAAAACACATTTTCATGAATTGTGTTTTTGTGTTTTCTGTTGAGAATGGACTTGACTACATACAATAAACATCAGTTCCATATTATGATTAATATGACCTTTATTGGATGTTTGCACCATAGTCCTGGCCCCTGGTACTTGTGCTAAGTTTTGCAGACAGGTGTGGAAAAATGCTGCAGAGTAATAATGCTTTCAAAAATGTTTCAGTTAACAACATGCAAAGTGAAATGAACAAAAGAGAAATCTAAATCAAATCAGTATTTGGTGTAAACCACCCTTTTGTCTTCAGTTTCTTTTAAAAGTATACTCGCACACAGTTTCTGAAGGAACTTGGCAAGGAGGTTGTTCCAGACATCCTGGAGAACTAACCACAGATTCTTCTGTGGAAGTTAGGCTTGCTCAGATCCTTCCGGTCTCTTCGTGTAATCCCCAGACAGACTTGATGATGTTTGAGATCAGAGCTCCGATGTGTCCGTATCCTTCACTTCCAGGACTCCTTGTTCTTCTTTAACACTGAAGATAGTTCTTGGTGATATTGGCTGTAGCCACAATTCTTTCATGAAGACCCACTTCTGACCAGACTTTTCTCAGAACAGTCAATGGGTGTGTCAGTGTCCCCACTGGTTTCCTGCCACTTCTTGGCTGATGGCACTGCTGGACATCTTCCAGTTTTTAAGGGAAGTAAGCATGAGGTGCCTGAACCAATGCATCTACGGTCCTCAGCATTGCCCATTTCTTTGCAACTTTACTTCTTCTTTTGCACTTTTTCAAATGAGCTTATAACCTCCAGTCAACTTTGAAATCCTTGTCTGGGAGAGACCCTTGCTGATTGGGCCTCAGTATACCTACCCTTGTGTCTTTTGTTTTACTGGTGCTCAGGACTTGCCATGGTTTGGTTGTCCTGTGGACACAAAACTGTTTTCCCCCCACAACCTTACATTTTTTGGCAGAGTTTTGGGCTGTTCCTCACCCAGTTTTATTAAATGCCTCCTACACATCTAGCTTCCCTTTTTCATTTAAAATGGCTGTGTTGCAAATGATAATTATTATCATCGGTTTGGTAATAATTGGTTATAATCATACACCTGACTATAATCCCTACAAAATCCCAGACTGTGTGAGAGTACCAAGAAGAATTGATGGTTGTTTTTGAAGGCATAGGGTGTCACACAAACCGAGTATTGGGTTTTTGATTCAGATTTCTCTGTTTCATTCACTTTTGCATTTTAATTGACACAAATGAACTATTACTACTTCTATTGTAAGACCGTTCTTACTTTGTATAGCATTTTTTTATATTCACACCTGCCTAATACTTTAGCATGTACTTGTACATCAGTTTTGTTTTTTATTTTTAAAAAAATTCTAAAATGCAAAGTTATTACAAATAGATATACATTATTTTGGTCTGAATGTTTTTATTTCTAGCAGTTGAGTCGAGGCTTTGTGATACTTCCAGACTAAATGAGTATAAATATTTTAAATCACATCCGTTTTTTCTGCGTAGATTATGTTGTGTGAGTTTTTCCACACTTGTCGGGATGGGAACGCGGGTTGAGGTGGGGAATTTGAAAAAGGCCTTTATTAACAAAAGTCGTCACATCACGCCAGAATGACCGTCGAGACACAGGTGAACAGAAGACCTTGCCAGCCGTCCCTTCCCAAAATGATGAAATGACTCCAGGTTTAACTTTTTTGGGCTGTTTTGAACACGCTGTAACTGGGACTCTGAAATCTGAGACCTGAACTGAACACACAACACCCAGACATTTGTTTTTGTTTTTTAAAGGGGAAATGTAAAAAAAAAATTTGAATAATTACAATGGTGCTTGAAAGTTTGTGAAATCTTTAGAATTGTCTATATTCTCTGCATAAATATGACCTAAACCATCATCAGATGTTCACACAAAGTCCCTAAAAGTAGAATAAAGAGAACCCCAGTTAAACGAGACACAAAATATTATACTTGGTCATTTATTTATTGAGGAAATGATCATATTAAATATTAGTGAGTGGCAAAAGTATGTGAAGTTTTTTGCTTTCAGTAACTTTCAGAACAGCCTTCAACTCTGGGATGATTTGGTGGGTTTTACTCACATTAGCTGCTCACTTCAGGGGTCCTTCCCCCAACATTTCCATTGGATTAAAAGGTCGGGACCATTCTTTGATAGAACGACTTGTGTGCTTAGGGTCCCGTTGTCTTGCTACAACAATGACCCACCTTCTTCTTGAGACTTCAGTTTCATGGACAGATGTCCTGACATTTTCCCTTAGAAATCTCTCCGATATAACTTCAGAATTCATTGCTCCATCAATGATGGCAAAAGCCGTCCCTGCCCAGATGCAGAAAAACAGGCCCAAACCATGATACTACCACCACCATGTTTCCAGATGGGATAAGGTTCTTATGCTGGAATGCAATGTTTCTCCTTTTCTCCAAACAACACTTTTCTTCTAAAATCAAAAAGTTATATTTTTGTCCTCATCCGTCCATAAAAACATTCTTCCAATCGCCTTCTGGCTCACCACGTGAACGTGATCTTTAGCAAACTGCAGACGAGCAGCAAATGTTGTTTTTGGAGAGCAGTGGCTTTCTCCCTTGCGGCCCTGCCATGCACACCATTGTTTGTTCAGTGTTCTTCCTGATGGTGGACTCATGAACATTAACATTAGCCCAATGTGAGAGAGGCCTTCAGTTGCTTAGAAGTTTCTTTTGGGGTCTTTTGTGACCTCGCCAACTATTACCAACACCTTGCCCTCCTGGGGAGGGTAACAATGGTCTTGAATTTCCTCCATTTGTACGCAATCTGTCTGACTGTGATTGGTGGAGTCCAAATGTTTTAGAGATGGTTTTTTTTCTACCTTTTCACCAGCCTGATGAGCATCAACAGCTCTTTTTCTGAGGTCCTCATAAATCTCCTTTGTTCGTGGCTTGATACACTTCCACACAAATGTGTTTTGTGAAGAGCAGACTTTTGATAGATCCCCCTGTTCTTTAAATAAAATAAAACAGGGTGCCCACCTCGCCACCTGATTGTCATCCCATTGACTGAAAACACCGACTCTAATTTCACCTTCCAATTAACTGCTTAATCCTATGGAGGTTCACATACTTTTGCCACTCACTAATATTTAATATTGATCATTTTCCCCTCAATAAATAAATGACCAAGTATAAATATTTTGTCTCATTTGTTTAGCTGGGTTTCTCTTTATCTACTTTTAGGACTTGTGTGAAAATCTTATGATGTTTTTAAGATTTGTTGATGATGTTGTGACCCACACATGGTGCTGCCTGATGTATGATGTCTGACACATTGGTGTTTTAATATGGTAGTTTGGTGTTAAAGTTTTGGCTTAAACTGTATTTTTAATGGCAGAGGGGAACATGCAGGGAGTTATTCGGCACAATAGTCGACAATGAGAACTTTATTCCAAATTCTCCACACTGTGTTACCATCAGTAACATTAGTTACGTATTTAAAACTCAGACACTCGTTGGTTCATTGATGGGTTTTGGATAATAAATAAAATAGTTATCAGCAGTGACTACAACACAAATAAAAAACATTTTAAATCCCCAAATATCACCAGTGATCCGACACGCGTGTTATCTGAGTTTTTTTAATACGTAATGGTTATTTAAGGGAAAAATGTAATCTAAAGGAAAAAAAGTTTTTAAGTGAATTATTGAAAATATTCCTCCTCCCATGAGCAGAATAAAATGATTACGATACATTTAGAACTTTTACTTTACTTTCTGTGAGGGAGCGTTTAGAGGTGGCCGTCTAGTTTTTTCCTATCAACATCACAATTTTTGACTCTTTAACTTTCTATAGAATTCCAGGATTTTTTACCAAACCCCTGTGACTGACCATTTTTAAATCATCTCATGCCATTTCATTTATGAACTGATAATTCAGTGGGTTCCACTCTAAGAACTGTTTCTCCTCTTAGTGTTTCACATTGTTATGCAGTGTTTTACTTTTACTATTGTGTACTTCATTTAGTTAGTACTATTTACTACGGTGGTAAATATTTGTTTTTGTTCATTATGTAACATTGCTTTTTTATGTTTTGTATGCATTTGTTTGTGTTTTACACGGTTGTATAACTGCTGTTTATAATGTGGTACAATTCAGTTGTACTAATTCTTTTTACACATAAAAAGCTCTGAAACCAACTGCATCTGTATGTCCCTTTAGGAGTTTCTCCAGGTATTAGTAATGCAGCTTTCAACTAGACATGGATAAGAAATAAATAAGATCTCAGTGGTGTGTCTTATGTTTCTTACTTTGATCTCTTTTATGTCTGAATAGAAGCTTATATAAGACATAAACATATATATAAAACATATAAGACATAATTCAGCAGTAAATCAGTCTAGAATGAGATCTCATCTTTTTCTCCTTTGTCTCTCCAATGTCTTACAAATTATTTCTCATCTGTTTCTCCTTGTTTCTCCTAAGGGGGGTTTAGGAGAAATAAAGGAGAAATAGGTAAGCCTTTGTTGAGACAAAATTAAGATCTTATCTATTTCTCCTACATTTCTCCTGAGACATAGAAAAGATGATCTTGAGAAATACTTTTTTCCTTCGGGTACTACCATCTGGAGCTAACTGCATTTGGGTCCCAACCCCTTTTTTCTATTTACTTTTGACGGTTCGCCATCGTTTCAACATGGCGAACCGTAACAGAATGATCCAACCAGCCAAGGGACCCAGCGTTAGCTCCTGGACCTCCACTAAGGAGGTCCCCAGACGCCGCAGACGGCGGGTTTTGCTACCCGGGTCGCGGTTGGCATTTGAGGGGTACCTCAGTGTTCGTGACCAAGACGCTGAGGATTTTTTGTATCCTCACTACGAGAATTTTTGATCAAGGTTCCGCGAGCATGCAGGAATACGTGACTGAATTAAGAACCCTAGCCGCACAGAGCGGCTTGCATGGGCTGGTCCTCATAGGGCCCTTCAGAACAGGGCTTCATGATGATGTGGACATTGGGCTGTGCTTCCTTTCACCCGCCTCTTCCTTTGACCACCTTATTGACTTGGCCAGGTTGGCAGAGACCCGCCTCGATCAGCGTGCAAGGAAGAGGAGGGAGGGAACCCGTTGCGGCTCAAGTCCACCCGGCTCTATGCCAGGGTCTATAGCGCTACCTAGCCCCGTTCGCGAGCGCACAGAACGCTCGAACTGGCAGAGCGAGCACACTGCGCCCCCCAGTTTTGAACCTGGGCTCGTTGCGCACTCATGCTCTGCACCTGGGCAATCAGACCTCGTGCCAGAGCCTACAGCGCCACCTGGCCCCGGTCGCGAGCGCACAGAACGCTCAAACTGGCAGAGCGAGCGCACAGCGCCCCCCAGTTTTGAACCTGGGCTTGTCGCGCACTCATGCTCTGCACCTGAGCAATCAGACCCCGTGCCAGAGCCTATAGCGCCACCTAGCCCCGTTCGCAAGCACACAGAACACTCGAACTGGCAGAGTGAGCGCACAGTGCCCCCCAGTTTTGAACATGGGCCCGCCGCACATTCAAGCCCCGTGTTTGAGCACAAAGGCTCCACGGAGAGGCTTGCAGCGCCACCTAGCCATGTTCACCAGCATACTACATCCCCAAGCTGGAAGAGCGAGCGCACTGCGCCCCCCAGTGGTGAACCTGGGCTTGACGCACTTTCAAGTTTGGCACCAGGGCAGTCAGACCCCGTGCCTGAGCGTATGGTGCCCCCTGAGCCTGTACCTGGGCTCGCCGCGCAAACAAGCCCCACATTCGAGAGTCCGCGGTGAGGCAGTTCGCGCCGCCTGGCCTCGTACAGGAGCCCACTGCGCCACTTACCCTCGCGTCTGAGCAGGAAAGCTCCATGCCTGGGTGTTTTGCACACCGGTCGTTGCCGCCGACCCCTGTGCTTCGGTCGCGTAGACCAATTCCTGTGCCGCGATCGTTGGCCCCGATCCCCGTGCCACGGTCACTTAGATCGATTCCTGTGCCCCTTGACTCCTTGCAGGGGCGCAACACTCGTACTCAGAAAGCCCCTCGGCCACGGGCCGTCTCTCCTAGGACCCCTTGGATCCTCGACCTTAAACAAGGCACCAGGTCTTTTTCCGCCCGTGCTGAGCTCCGCCCCCGAACGGCCGGTCTCCGCCCATGAGTCGCCAGCCCTGGGCCCTGTCCCTGGGCCACCGTTTTCGACCGCTGCTACTGGGTCGCTGGATTCTGCGTTTGCACTGCGGAGTCCCGCTCCTCAGCCAGCGGCCCTCAGGTTGGTCTCCAGGACCAGTGAGTGGGTCACTCGGCCCGCTGTAGACGCCGGACCTGCCAGCGCCTGCCTCCCCGTTCCGTTTGGTCCTTTGCTGGGGGGGGTACTGTTAGGATGCCATGCCAGGAATGGCCGCGACGCTCCACATTCCTGGCATGACTCCTGACAGCCGCTTTGGTTGAGCTGTCAAAGTCTATTGACAGCTCAATCAGAGCAAAGGATGCTCAGCTGCTGCCTGTGGGTATTTAAGACCCTTGTCACAGGCAGTAGCTGTCAGATCATTGCTCCAACACGCCACTTATGCCGCCTGATCTTCGCCTTTTGCTAATTGGTCACTGTTGGCCGCTTAAAGCGTGTTTCTTGAGACTTCATCCGTCTCACCCGCTCTCCACAGAGCTTCCCGTTACTTTCTCCCGATCGCCTTTTGTTCCGGAGCCTTAGCTCCGCCCCTTCCAAAGCGAGCCGGCTCTCCTGTGTGTGTGTGTGTGTGTGTGTGTGTGTGTGTGCGTGTGTGTGTGTGTGTGCATGTGCGTGCGCATGTGTATGTTTTTGTGCGTGCGTGCGTGCGTGTGCATACGTGTGTGCACGTGCGTGTGTGTGTGTGTGTGTGTGTGTGTGTGTGTGTGTGTGTGTGCATGCTTTCCCTCACACACACGGGGGATTGACTTTTGTTGGTTATTTCTTTAATCTACCCTCAGTGGTCGGGTGGAGCGATCGGTTATACCACTAATCATTGACGTGGTCGACCTGGGTTTGCTCCCCAGCCACTGAGGTGACTTCCTTTATTTAGTTTCTCATTTATTTGCATTTTATTATTTATTGTTTTATTTCTTTGTTATATTTCAGTTCACTACTACCATCTAGAGCCAACTGCATTTGGGTCCCAACCCCTTTTTTCTATTTACTTTTGACGGTTCGCCATTGTTTCAACATGGCGAACCGTAACACAAATACAATAACCTATAGATTGGGAAAAGCATTCTATTTAGTGATGAATACGTTGTTTCATAATGCTTGTTTCATTGATGATTAACTAAGTTTTATTTATATGTTTTAAACGCTTAATGTGAGGAAATGTTACAATTCTTCTGTGTAGCCAGTTTGTTGGGGGTCTAGTATTCGATATGTTTGTCAAAATGAATTTCAGTATTTAAAAAAATAATAACACCAGTTCAATCAGCCAAAAATACATGCATTTAGGCACATAGATATGGTCAAGACAAACTGCTGAAGTTCAAACCAAGCATCAGAATGGGGGAGAAAGGTGATTTAATTGACTTTGAATGTGGCACGGTTGTTGGTACTAGACAGGCTTTCAGAAACTGCTGGTCTACTGGGATTTTCACACACATCGCCATCTCTGGGATTTACAGAGAATTGTTGAAAAAGAGAAAATATCCGGTGAGGGCAGGTCTCTGGGCAAAAATGTTATGGGATGCTCTCTAATGTATATCCTCAGTATATTGTTAAATCTGTGCCACAAAAATTAAGGCAGCTTTGAATCCAAAAATCCAGTACTAGTAATAAAAAGGCTGGTATACAGTCTATTTTTTAAGATTGGTGATTGTAAGGTAGTGGCTGGGGAGAGTATAGCTAGGCAGCATCGGATGGTGGTGTGCAGGATGACTCTGGTGGTGAGGAAGAGGACAAAGGCAGAGCAGAGGACCAAATGGTAGAAGCTGAGAAAGGAAGAATGTTGTAAGGAGTTCAGAGAGGAGCTGAGAAAGGCTTTGGGTGGTAAGAAAGAGCTCCCAGATGACTGGGTAGTAGCAGCAACGGTGATAAGACAGACAGGTAGAAAGGTACTGGGTGTGTCTTCTTGACTGGCAAAGGCTGAAAAGGAACCTGGTGGTGGAGCGAGGAAGTGCAGGAGGTTATTCAGAGAAAGAGGTCAGCAAAGAAGAAATGGGACAGTGAGAGGACTAAAGAGAGTAAGCAGGAGTACAAGGAGATGCGGCACAGGGCAAAGAGGGAGGTAGCAAAGGCCAAGCAGAGGGCCTACGATGAGTTATATGAAAGGTTAGACAGTAGGGAAGGAGAGAAGGAGTTCTATCTGCTGGCGAGACAGAGAGATAGAGCTGGAAAGGATGTGCAGCATGTCAGGGTGATCAAGGATAGAAATGAAAATGTACTGACAGGTGAGGAGAGGGTGAGGGAAAGATGGAAGGAGTATTTTGAGGAGTTGATGAATGTAGAAAACGAAAGGGAAAGAAGGTTGGATGGCGTAGAAATTGTGGAACAGGATGTAGCAAAGATTAGTAAGGACGAAGTGAGGAAAGCTTTGAAAAGGATGAAGAACGGAAAAGGCAGTGGGACCTGATGACATATCGGTTGAGGTATGGAAAAGTCTAGGAGAGCTGGGAGTGGTGTTTTTTGACTAGATTATTCAATGGAATTCTGGTGAATGAGAGTATGCCTGAGGAATGGAGGAAAAAATTTAACTTGTAACCGATTTTCAAGCAGAAGGGTGATGTACAGAGTTGTGGCTCTTGTGGGGCATAAAGTTGATGAGCCCACACAATGAAGATTTGGGAGAGAGTTGTGGAAGCTAGGCTCAGAACAGGGGGAGGGTGACGGGGTGTTGAGCAACAGTATGGTTTCATGTCGAGGAAGAGCCCCCATGGATGCGGGATTTTGCTTTGAGACTGCTGATGGAGGAGTATAGAGAAGGTCAGAAAGAGCTACAACTGCGTCTTTGTGTATTTGGAGAAAGCTTATGACAGGGTGCTAAGGGAGGAAACTGTGGTGGTGTATGAGGGAAGTCTCGAGTGGCTGAAAAGTACATTTAGATTAGGCAGGACATGACAACAGCGTGACAGCGGTGAGATGTGCTGTAGGAGTGACAGATAGCTTCAAGGTAGAGGTGGGACTGCATCAAGGATCGGCCCTAAGTCCCCTTCTTCTTATTTGCTCTGGTGATGGACAGACTAACAGATGAGGTCAGACAGGGATCGCCGTGGACTATGATGTTTTCAGACGACATTGTGATTCTGTAGTGGAGAAACAGGGAACAGGTAGAAGAGAAACTTGGAGAGGTGGAGGTAATAATCTGGAAAGGAGAGGAATGAAAGTCAACTGTAGTAAAGACAGAATACCTGTGTGTAAATGAAAGGGAGGCAGGTGGAACAGCACCAGGCTACAGGGATCAGTGGTCACAAAGGTACAGGAGTTCAGCTACTTGTGATTAACTGTCCAAGGAAATGGGGAGTGTGGAAAGGAGGTGAAGAAGAGAGTACAGGCAGGATGGAGTAGGTGGAGAAGAGTGTCAGGAGTGCTGTGTGACAAAAGGGTCGCAGCAAAAGTGAAAGGAAAGATTTATAAGAGAGTAGTGAGACCAGCCTTGTTGTATGAGTTAGAGACAGTGGCACTGACAAAGAGACAGGAAGCAGAGCTGGAGGTGGCAGAACGTAAGATGTTGAGGTTCTCTTTAGGAGTGTCCAGGATAGACAGGATTAGAAATGAGATCATCAGAGGGACAGCACAGGTTGGAAAATTGTGAGACAAAATTCGAGAGGGAAGGCTGAGATGGTTTGGTCATGTGCAGCGGAGGGATAGTGGATATATTGGTAGGAGGATGTTGGATATGGAGCTGCCAGGCAAGAGACGGAGAGGAAGACCAAAGAGGAGTTGTATGGTTGTGGTAAATGAAGATATGCAGGGAGTTGGGGCGAGAATACAGGATGTGGAGGACAGGGTGAGGTGGAAAAGTTTAACTCGCTGTGGCGACCCCTGATAAAGGGAGAAACCGAAAGAAGAAGAAGAAGATACAGTCTCTTTTAAATAAATTATATATTTTAATCCATTAATATAAATAATGTGTTATCTCCTGTTTATCTATATTACCCAGAGGAAGAGCACCCACACACAACCCCTGTGATGGAAATTCACCTGTTAAGTTCTGAGACAAGTCAAAAGCACCCTTACCATACCTTACCAAAAGTACCTTACCTCAGGGCCGCTCCACTGAATTCAAACATCATCACCTTATGAACAAATTCACCTCTTCTCAGGTTAACAATAACACAACTTATTAGATTAAATTATCATTAAAAAATTCTTATTGGAAAATGTATTATTATTTGGATACTACATACTTATATACTAGGAACACCACTATAGTTCTCTGTAGAATTTTGATCTCTCTCCAAGTTAACCCTAATCCTAACCCTAGACAATATCTATATATTTTAACTGCCTATTAGAAACAGAAGATGTAATAAAAAGTTTCAAGACTTACACGGTTGTTTTACTCATCCAAGAACGTGAAGACAGATCAAGTGTTCTTGCTGGAAAACAAACTGAAGGGCGATAGATAAATGATTCCTCTGACGTCTTGTGTGACATCACTTGACAGGAATTAATTAGTGTGTCGCGCAAGCGATTTTTATTTTTCCACCTGATTTTCGGTACGTACCTCCTCCTACAGTTTTCGAGATATCGACACGGGACAAACACCAAAACGTCCGGCATGTTCCGGAGAAGTGTGCTTGTTCATAGCTAAGAGAAATGTTGTTGCATTCGCACGCTACACTCGCATTTGTGCGAAAAAAATTCCCATTCACTTGCATGGGATTTTTTAAAAAACTGCCCTAACTCGGTCAATTTGTGACCTACAAACACGAAACTCAGCATGCTCGGACCTGGTTTCCCCATCAACCCTCAGATCAAGTTTCGCACAGATTACACTCTTTCAACACTTTCTATCACTCTTTAAACATCACACACTCTAGCCTTGAGTGAAAATCGATTAATGCACTGTTTCACTGAACAAACGTGTCTAAAACCCTGATTCTTTCACCTAGAAACTCTATTTGAACTGCAAATGGTAGAGATACTTCCCCTTCAAAATTCGTCAAAATATTGCATCACTAAACAAATTATTCTTCGAGTTGTGACGATTTGTTCGGGACTAGGGACTAAAACTTCCCTCATTGACAGCCATGTTAATTTTCGGAACTGCGAGGCGGCTTTTTTCAAAGTTTCATTTGTGTTTAACCTGTCATAACTTTGAGGCTTTTTCATCAATCCACATCATTTTGTATCGTACCGATCAGCAATGGGTCCTCTCTCACAAAAACTTTTCAGATAATTGATTAGTTCCATTTTTTTTGAGGTATGATCATTGGTTTGAGAGATCCAAAATCACTTGAAACTGACATGGTTGTAGCAAACCTAAGACTACACTTTAATTGGATTAAATTTTAATTAAGAATTAAAATAAGGGGGCACCACCAGATCGCTTATGGTGTATCTGGAAACCTGTTAACAAGGGAGCAACGAAATTGCTCAGTCTCGGTCTGAATAGTGAATTCAAAGTATATTTCTCGAACTTTGAAAGAATAAAATTCTCTCACACCAAACTGTAAGTCCAAAAGGCTATAACAAGTTTATTAACTACATATAAGGCAATACCAACAGACTATCTGATGTAATAACATATGTATCACAGAGTTACAATCATAAAATGACGGTAATCATGTATATATCACAGGATAGAACACAGGAAATAGTGGCAAGCGGACATATCACAGTAATTAAAATCAGAGACCCAAAATGACTCTAGGGGCAACTAAGTGGTCGATATATATCTATCACGAGGAAGCGTTATAGACTAGTTGTATGGCAGTGACTTACTAGTAAAACAAATTATGCTGGTCCAGAACAGTATGGTGGAAACTACTTAGATGTAGGTAAGTCTATGTCGAAGTGTGGTTTTAGCTTAAACGCAAGATTCTAGAATCAGGGACCCAGATAAGACACACCAAGAGGTACTTGCCTGCCTGTTTACGGGGGCTCACGCGAAGAAGATGGAACGGAGCCGGGCTTCCGCCTGTTGTCCGAGATCGCACGGAGGAACGGTACACGGTCTCTCTTCCGATCGGCCGGCGACGGTTTCGTGGACCTCTGGATGATTGGCTACCAGCCTTTGGCTTGTGTCGGCAAACAACCCTTGGAGCCATGGATGTGTTGCGGGCCTCACTTCAGCTCGGCTTCTTCCCTGCGTTGGTGGTCGGGGTCTACCGGATCTAGACTTGCTGACATATAACTCAGATTTCCACCCTGGCCAGCGGTGAAGGTAGAGTTGCAGCGTTCGAGAACCACAAGCTTCAACAGACTTAGACGAGACTGTAGTCTAGTATGGAGGAGATCTTAGCTGGTTGGTTTTTCTCTATTTCCTAATTCGGCAATATCGAACTTCTAAGACTGCTGGACACAGAAAGCTTAAAGTAAAATAAAATGCAGAAACTTACATTTTAAACACGAAAACTTAAAAGCAGAGAAAACAAAGACTAGACTTTCAGGAACAAGAGAACAAAAGAAGAGCAGAAGAGCCCGTTGTTGGCTTGCGTTCAACTTGTATGTTCCGGCTGGAAATGGCTAGAGGCGGGGCAACAGGGGTTCGTCCTAGACTTAGCCAGTGAGAGGCTGATTCGTCATTAAATCCCACCTCTCATGGATATGTCTGCTAACTTCACTATAGGTCAGTAGAGGCCGCTACAGGCTATAACTTGGATTAATATATTTCTACATACCGAGAACGTCTAAAAGCACCACAAAGAAAAAGACAAAAATCCTCAAAGTTACACGTTTGGTCAAGGTATCTTGAATCTATAAACAAGAACATTGTTAAATCATTCTAACTACAGTACATGCATTCGCTATACTTTAACTAAACAGTAATATGATTAATACAAGATGTAGGAAACGGTACATTGTAAATAACTTCATGTTTGTTCTTTATAAGTATGCACAAGTATTAAAACCCAATCGATCAAAACATAGGGATGACTATGCTATCATTTCTTTATATCATAATGATCAGCACAACACAACGGGACCGTATTACGTATAGAACGGTCACTATACTAAAACATTAACCAAGTGGATATGAGACACATAACAAATCAGTACATGCACATACGTGTCTTTATAATGGGGGTGCGATGCGTATCCCCGACCAATTTTCATGGGGTAAATAGTTGCGTATGGGCGTGTTTGGACTCATTATGAAGCAGTTCTCGTGCGCTCCTTAATTAAGTGTTTTTAGCGAGGATGATCTGTTCCCAATGAAAATGTAATGCTTTAATTAAAGAAAATGTGTCTTTAGAACAAATGCTGGAATCCTTTTGGTCGTAAATCTCCAGGGGTGTCCTCCTGGCGCCAGGCTGAGAAAAGTCGCAAACGTGACCAGCAAGAGAGATTAGGGTCGATTTCTCTTGGGGGGAAGGTGAATCTGGGGTGACTTGTCAGAAATCCTGTTAAGGTTACACATTGGGTTATTTTATGATAGGGAGGGGGCACAGGTTATCTGGCTCTCCAAGCCAGAACCCCAATTTGGAGTGTTCAAGAAGAGGTCGATGCCGATGAGTCATTAGTTGCTGAGGAGGCTGTTGTCCAGATGTGGTCCAGAGGGTACAGAGACTTGGAAAAACTTTTAATCCAGCTATTAACGCTACATGGTACACATGTACATTCAGTCACTTTTTCGCGAAACAAACGTGTAAAATCATTATACTTTCACCTAGAAACTCCATTTAAACTTCAAATGGTAGAGATAATTCCCCTTCATGACACATCCAAATATCTCGTCGTTCAACAAATTATTTTTCGAGTTACGATTTGTTCGGGACTACGTAGTGATAAGGCTCTCATTCACTTTCATTTTCATGTCGTTTTTAACTTGTCATAACTCGGCCATTTTCTCATCAATCCACACGTGTTTTAGGTCAGAGCGATCAGCAAGGGGTCCTCTCCGACATAAGCGATAGGTTAATTATTTTTGGAGTTATGATTGTTTGTTTCAGAGGTCTGACACAGAGAGTTTACATTAAACATGGCTGAGGACAGACGCTGTGGCTCCCCTCTCTCACACACACACACTCACAGGCCACGCCCACAGACTCACAGCTGCTCTCATTCAAACAGAGGGGCACTTCGGAGCTGAAATTACACCCATTAGTATGAAGTGACAGCACTATCTTTAATACGAGAGCAAAAACTCAGAAACGACAGCACAAAATGACTTTAAATCAAGTGACAACAACAACTGTACGTTCCAACGCAGCAGCGCGTTTCGTTGATTATTAGGTCCATTGTTTGCATAGTACCACAGAGGGCACAGAGGTACCTGGCAGGACAGTTTTCGCCCTACAGCCATGAAATTTGGCAGGCTTGGTCCCGGGTGCAATCTAAGGTGACATGTGATGCCCATGGGACGCCTGTGGACCCCGGCTGGGTACTGGGGCCCCTTGCGGGCCATTGACAGCAACTCAGTCAGTTTTCGACCTATTGCCACAAAATTCAGCAGGCTTGGTCCCAGGTGCAATCTGAGGTGACATGTGATGCCCATAAGGCCCCAGAGAACCCCAGCTGGGCACTGGGGCCCCTGGCGGGCCAATGATCGTAACTCAGTCAGTTTTCCACCTACGGCCACGAAATTTAGCAGGGTTAATCACGGGTGCAATCTGAGGTGATATGTGATGCCCATGAGGCCCATGGGGACCTCGGCTGGGCACTGGGGCCCCTGGCGGGCCAGTGACTGTAACTCAGTTAGTTATTGACCTATGGCCATGAAATTTGTCAGGCTTGGTCCCGGGTCCAATCTGAGGTGAAATGTGAAGCCCATGGGGCCCCTCTGCACCCTCGATGGGCACTGGGTCCCCTGGCAGGCCAATGATTGTAACTCCAAGTTAACTCAGTTTTTTGACCTACGGCCACGAAATTCTTCAGGCTTAGTCCTGGGTGCAATCTGAGGTGACATGTCATGCCCATGTCCTCAATCCCTGACGACCCTGGCTGGGCAGCGGGGCAGCTGAGTCAGTCGGTTTTTGACCTATGGCCATGAAATTCTGCAGGCTTGATCCCGGAGGCAATCTGAGGTGACATGTGATGCACATGGGGCCCCTAAGGGCCACGGCTAGGCACTCCGGCCCCTAGCAAGTCAGTGACCACAACTCAGATGGTTTTCGACCTACGGCCACGAAATTCGGCAGGCTTGGTCCTGGGTGCAATCTGAGGTAACATGTCATGCCCTTGGGGCCCCAGAGGGCCTAGGATCAGCACTGGGGCCCCTGGCAGATCATTGACCATAACTCAGTTGATTTTCAATGTACAGCAACGAAATTCGGCAGGCTTGATACCAGGTGCAATCTGAGGTGACATGTCTGGCTTTTGCTGTCCTTGAGGTCCACGACGGGTCACTGGGGCCTCTGGAGGGTCATTGAATGTAACTCAGTCAGTTCTAGACCTAACGTTTTGTAGTTCAAAAGCCTTGGTCCCGTGTGCACCCTGAGGTGACTACAGTGACTACAGTCGGCTTTCGACCTACATACTCAGTCCCTGATGCACGTTGCAGAGGCACGCATCGCCAACAATGACATGCAATAAATAAATGTAAACAGTTTTACTACTAGCACTACTCTTGTGCATAGTAAAATAGATTGTATATGGTGTATTTGGTGCTTCTCAAATGTTTTGAATGGCAGTGTTCAGGCAATATAACAAATATTATTAAGAATGAATAAATATGTTAAACCTTACATACTTACATCATCACAAGGACGGTGCAGCAGGAAGTTTTGGTGCTTCACAGCTCCCTCAGCAACCAGGGTTCAGTTTGTTTCCGTGTTCAGATTTGTCTTTTTCTTCCTCAAAGATAACCCAAGTATCAGGGGGTGCATTCCAGCCGCTAGAGGTCGCCGCGGGTCCACTAGACGCCACGGCCAACCGCCTATAAAAAGAGTATCCTAAGCGCCAGCCTACGTTCTCTTCGATTTTGCATGTTGCGACCACAGCATTTTTTTAAGAGGCGTTGCTTACGTTCGTACCCGGGTAAGGACAGTGGTGGCCCCGTCTCGCTAAGGAGGCGGGATCCAGTAAAGCCAAAAGGCTTGGGGTAACTGCTAGGGATGTAGTTTGCTAGGAAAGGGAAAGATCGGTAACGCCACTTACCTTTCTCCACATGCTGCTCGGACAACCAGCTTCCTCACTCAGTTCGGCCGCTCCTCAAATTAGTTCCCGCAGCACTCTCCCCCTTCGGATACTCGCCCTTGCATTATCTGATTCAATGCGCCTCCTGTCTGATTAGCGACGAGCTTCGTCGCTGTTTTTCCCACTCCTCGGACGCATTCAACCACGTTCAGCACGCGCATCTTGCTCGTGCCTGTCTCGCTCTGCTCCGGCGTTCCTCTGCGCAGGCGCGGCCGGCCACACACACACAGCGCGCTGCATGCACACACAAGTAGTAGCCAGCCCGGCTCTCATTCACACACACACGCAGAGCGTGGCATACGCACACACATAGTGGCCAGCCCGGCTTTCAGTCACACGCACATACAGCGTAGCCGGCCCTGCTCTTACTCTTACACACACACATAGCGCTCGTTGCTTCCCTTTCTCCCTCAAACGCCGAACTCAATGCTGGGGGAATTTATCTCCAGCTGATCTGATCTCAGCTCCAGACTCTTTCATGCTCAGCACTATTATTAAATATCCCTTTTGTTTGAGTGCGGCTGTATTGCGCCTCCTTTGTGTGCCCTTACCCTTAAGCCTTCCTCTGATCATTTGTTGATCAGTGGAGCAGTGGTAACGTCCCTGCCGCCAAGAGCTGTGATCCTGGGATCAAATCCCCACTGCTGACAGTCTTCAGCAGGCACACACACACAAAGTATGTGTGACCCTTAGTTTGTGTTGCTTTCCTGGTTTTTTTTTGGGCTTGCCCTCCTTTTCCCGCCTTTTTGCGGAGCCTCTCGCACTTGGGACCGTTATTTCCCACTCTATCGGTGCGCCCCCTGTGCCCCCCGTGACACCAAGTTACCATAAATGATCACGATATGTAAGATACAAAACTATAAACACTCTCAGGCTACTTTATTAGCTACACCTTACTAGTACCGGGTTGGACCCCATTTTGCCTTCAGAACTGCCTTAATTCTTTATGGTATACATTTAATAAGGTGTAGAAAAAATTCCTTAAAGATCTTGGTCTATCTTTACACAGTGGTTGCAGATTTGTCGACTGCACATTCATGATGTGAACACATTCCAAAGGTGCTCTATTGGATTGAGATCTGGTGACTGTGGAGGCCATTTGACTTATAGTGAACTCACTGTCATGTACAGAACCAACTTTGTGACATGGCTTGTATGGCAGACTGTGGTCATAACAGGGTGCACATGGCCAGCAACAATACTCAGGTAGGTCATGGTGTTTAAACGATGCTCAGTTGGTATTAGAGGGCTGAAGGTTTTCCAAATTTCCCCCTGACACCCACCAGAAGCATGAACCTTGGATACTAGGCAGTAGGGGTGCAACGATACAGAAATTTCACAATACACTAGGTATTGCTGTTTTTACTCCACAATGTGATACATTTTTGATACAAAAATGAAGAAAGAAATTGGCCATTTTGAAGTCGGCCATTTTGGATCCAACTTTATTATTTCCAATGGGAAGAGGGTCATGTAACACATCAAACTTATTGAGAATTTCACAAGAAAAACAATAGTGTGGAAGTGTATTCTTTCATGAGTTATTTACAAGTTTATGTTCAAAGTGCTGCCCATTGTGTTGGATTGTCAATGCAACCCTCTTCTCCCACTCTCACACCGCAGAAGAAATGCTAGCACAGGTTTCCAGTATCCGTTGTTTCAGATGCTGCACATCTCGTATCTTCACAGCATAGACAATTGCCTTCAAATGACCCCAAAGATAAAAGTATAAGGGGGTCAGATCGGGAGAGCATTTCTTCTGTGCTGTTGCTATCAGTGTGTCAAGAGTGGGAGAAGAGGGTTTCATTGACAATTCAACACAATGGGCAGCATTCTCAATAATAAAAAATTCTCAATAAGCTTGATGTGTTACATGACCCTCTTCCAATTAGAAATAATAAAGTTGGATCCAAAATGGCCAACCTCAAAATGGCCGCCATGGTCAACACCCATCTTGGAAAATTTCCCCCCTTCCATATACTAATGTGCCACAAACAGGAAGTTGATATCACCAACCAAAACATTTTATTTAGGTGTATCCATATAAATGGCCAACCCTGTATTATGAAAACTTATTTATGATATTTGAGTTTCTATTTCCTCACATTAACAAAAACAGTATCAAGCTTACCTGTTTGTGATGCTGCCCAAAGTTTAAAATCTCTAAATTTCCTTACAGTATCTAGATGGAGCACAAAACCTATCACACAATCTGCCGCTAGATGTCGCATGTGTACAACTATAGCGTGCCTGAACTTGACATGAGTTCCTGCCATGTGAATTGCTTATTAGATATTTACGTTAAGTAGCAGTTGAACAGGTTTACGGAATGAAGTGGACAGTTAGTGTTTATATTCCATTAATTCATTTTATAGCTGGATAATCCAACTAGCACTTAATTGTACAACCGCATTATATTCATAACCTCCGTTTTTATCAACAATCCGGAGATTAAGGTGCTGTATGATGTTCCAGGTTCTACTGCAGGCCCACTAAATAATTTTTGAATACAGCCCCTGGTACATGTAATCCACACTATAATGAATAAATTAATTACTGATTTACTTAATATTATTATTAACCATTTAATAGTACAGGCAGAAACAGAAAATTATTAGTCACTTGTGCGCACCGATCTGTTACAAACAGGGAACAGGAAATTTTGAATAATATGATTTTCCTCCTCGTGCCAAGTCCTCTGATCACCTACTCGATTACCAAAGTTAGAACAATAAGTCTGTTGTTCCAGTTCATCTCTTCTTCTGGGACTTTACCTGAAGAGCACTCCTGAATTAGGAAATAGATCCATGTTTTCAGCCAGCACATTTTTAAGTGTACAAGCCAAAGAGAAAAGGTAATTAAAGATCTATTTTATTTTAAAATTCCCAAGTTTTCTTTTGAAAAGAATGTATGTTTGGAGCAATTAGGGTCTTTGGTGGTGAGGGGTATTGTTTGTGGTATTGTTTGTTGGTTTCTAAAGTTTTTTTCACATGTACAACTCTTTAATGTGCTCCATTTTAATTGCTGGAAATGCAAAACTGTTGCTAATAGTTTGGTGTCTTTATAAAAAGTTAAAATGAATACCCTAGATAACATGATGATGAACAATTAAGATACTTTACTTTTGTTTAAATTCTTTTAGCTTACTTTCTTACCAAAGTGCTTATTTCTATGCAAGTACATAAAAATGATTGAGACACCATTATATTTTAAGACTGAGGAATGTGTATGTACAACCAGAGATATGTATACCTAGATGCCGCTTTGGCTGCTTCGGCTCGCTGCTGCGATACATCAACGCGTCTACCGTGTTGGTCTAGGCAAGACTGGATTATCTGCGTTTTTTTCTGGTTAAAATGCACAATAGCACTAATTATTTCTATAACCGATTTTAATGAGTCATTTTTATATTCAAGGCTTTTTAATCTACATGATGTGCAAAAACGTTTTGGCTCCAGTACTTCCAATCTCAATAAAATGAAGTGTGTATCAGCGTTAGGTAAGTTAACTATTTGGATTCTTTCTACTGGTTAATATGTGTGGAATATAATTTAATGTACGTGAAATGTGTAGAAGTTTTTTAATGTTCTTGAAATGGCTTTTTCTGTCTACGTCATGATTTCTTGAGCTTTTCTTTTTGCCCTAGGTCAGAACTCTGCTCATTCACTTTGATATCAATCTATCTATCTATCTATCTATCTATCTATACAGTGAGGCAAAAAAGTATTTAGTCATCCACTGATTAATCAAGTTCTCCGACTTAGAAAGATGAGAGAAGTCTGTAATTTTCATCATAGGTGCACTTCAACTATGAGAGACAAAATGAGAAAAAAATGCTCATTGAAATGCTTTTTACAGAGCCACTCCTTCATTGCCCGAGTGGTGTGTTTGGGATCATTGTCATGCTGGAAGACCCAGCCATGATACATGGCCCCATTCATTCTTCCCTTAACACGGATCAGTCGTCTTTGCAGGAAAACAGCCCCAAAGCATGATGTTTCCACCCCCATGCTTCACAGCAGGTATGGTGTTGTTGGGATGCAACTCGGCATTCTTCTTCCTCCAGACACGATGAGTTGAGTTTTTACCAAAAAGTTCTCCCAATCCTCTTCTGGATCATCCATAACTCTGCCAAACTTCAGACGGGCCTGGACATGTACTGGCTTAAGCAGGGGGACACGCCTGGCACTGCAGGATCTGAGTCCGTCTGGGTGTAGTGTGTTACTGACCGTAGCCTTTGTTACTTTTGTCCCAGCTCTCTGCAGGTCATTCATCATTTCCCTCCGTGTAGTTCTGGGATTTTTGCTCACCGTTCTCATGATCATTTTGACCCCACGGGATGAGATCTTGCATGGAGCCCCAGATCGAGGGAGATTATCAGTGGTCTTGTATGTCTTACATTTTCTTACAATTGTTCCCACAGTTGATTTATTCACACCAACCTGCTTGCCTATGTAGATTCACTCTTCCCAGCCTGGTGCAGGTCTACAATTTTCTTCCTGGTGTCCTTCGACAGTTCTTTGGTCTTGACCATGGTTGAGTTTGGAGTCTGACTGTTTGAGGCTGTGGACAGGTGTCTTTTATACAGATAACGAGGTCAAACAGGTGCCATTAATACAGGTAACGAGTGGAGGACAGAAGAGCTTCTTAAAGCCAGAAATCTGTGAGAGACAGAAATTTTGCTTGTTTGTTGATGACCAAATACTTGATTTACAATTAATGATTTACAATTAAATACTTAAAAAATCCTACAATGTGATTTCCTGGATTTTTTTTCTCATTTTGTCTCAATGATGGTCATTTATGAGAACCTATTGTTACGGTTCGCCATGTAAAAGGACGACGAACCGTATTAAAACAAAATATAAATGGGTTGGGACCCAATTGCAGTTAGCTCCAGTTGGTATTTATAACTGAAATGAGATAAATAAATAATCAAATCAAAGTTATAAATAACTAAACAATCTAAATAAAAGATATGAATAATAAATAAAACTAAATAAACTAAACTGCACGTTGCAAGTGTGCCGCAGGGATATTAAAAGCACACTTACGGCGTGCCTCCGTTGCTCAACAAGTGCTGAGTGTCTGTGCATGCGCAGCGTACAGTACCCACTCAGAGCTTCCACGAGCACGTGCTGTTCAACCGCGGATCAAAAAGCAGGCGCGGGAGTGGCATGATTGGGGGGAGTGAAGAAGAGAACGTCCTCTTCAAAGGCAATTGGGGAATTAATATTGAGGGTGACGGCGTGAGGAGAGACGGCGGGATAACGGCTCAGAGCTGCAGGTGCAGCTCAGTGAAAGCACAAAACAATAAACAACAAAAACGCTAACCCTACCCTATCTAGGGCCCTAATGTTACCAAGCTGCCTCCTAGCAGCCCCCGTCTGAGGAACTTAACTCCCCCAGAACGTACCTTTAACCTTATAAAAATAAATAACACATAAAAGAATAGAAAACCGTCTAAACAATGCCAGAGTGCAGGCAGCAGCGAGCGCGAGCGTGCCTCAATGCCGGGTGCATTCAAGAATCACGTGATCAAGCCGATCATGTGAGGTAAGGCGAAGCAGTGGCAGTGAGTGAGTCCCTAAGGTGTGCTTATAAGGACTCACCCATAGGTGTCGCCACTTTCCTATTAAAAACCCCGGGAAGGCTGACGCACGTGTGATCACACTGCTGCTGCAGCTCATGGCGTCAAGCCGGGATAACTTCTGGCCGATAGCGGCCAAAGAGCGATCCCTAACAGTACCCCCCCCCCCCGAGGGGCGTCATCCCCTAAGCATAACCAACCCCTCCCCTAGCCTGTCTCACCCACTCAGGGTTGAGAGTGTGGCGCACAGCAAGGCGCCAGTAGGCCGGAGCGGCCTTGAAAAAGGGGCTGAAGGGGAGGAGAAGGCAGGCTGTGGCTGGTCTGACGCCCCTAGTGGGCTCGGCGACCGACCCGATGGCCTCAGGGACTAATCTGAGCGCTGAAGGTACAGGAGCGACACACTGTGGCTCAGAGGCAGAGTCCAGCGGCTCAGAGGCAGAAACCAGCATGTCAGGAGGGGAGCTCGAGACCGGTACCTCAGGAGGGAAGCTCAGAGGCTCAGGGGTGGAACTTGGAGGCTCCAGAGTGGAGCTCGGCCCAGGCGGCTCAGGGGCGAGACATTGCCCAGTGAGGGCTGCCGAAAAGGTGGGCGCGAATCGTCTGGTAGGACGAATGGAGGAGGACACCCGCGGCCGCAGGAGTGTGACGGGAAAGACCGCAGAGTGTCTACAGTAGCACTAGGTGGCGCTGGAGGTGGTCTAGACCGAGGCGCGGGGATTGGAACCACCAATCGCGGCGGAAGAGTTGGTCTTTGTAACTGTGGCACGGGGATTGGGGCTGAGGATCGCAGCACAGGAATCGGTCTAGACTGAGGCACAGGAATCGGTATTGACCGAGGTGCAGGGGCCGGCGGCAACAACCGGTGCGCGGCTAGCCCAAGCGTGGAGCTTAGTCACTCACACGCGGGGCTTGGAGGCGCAGTGAGCTCCTGTACGGGGCTGAGCGGCGCTAAATGCCTCGCCGTGGAGCTTACGTGCTGTAACACAGGGCTTACGTGTGCGGCGAGCCCAGGTACAAAGCTAGGGGGTGCCAAACACTCCGGCACGGGGTTTGACTGCCCAAGTGCGGAGCTTGAGTGCGCAGCAAGCGTAGGTTCAGAGCTGGGGGGTGCTGAGTGCACATTTCTAAAGCTTAATAGCCCAGCACACTCTTCAACGGGGCTAGATGGCACTATATGCTTCTCCGTGGAGCTGAAGTGCTCAAACACAGGGCTAGGAGGCACAATCGGCTCCTGTATGGGGCTGAGCAGTGCTAAATGCCTCTCCGTGGAGCTTATGTGCTCTAACACGGGGCTTACGTACATGACGAGCCCATGTACAGAGCTGGGGGGCGCTGAGTGCTCATTACTAGAGCAATAGCCTAGCATGCTCTTGAACGGGGCTAGGCGGCGCTATATGCCTCACCATGGAGCTGAAGTGCTCAAACACAGGGCTAGGAGGTGCAATCTGCTCCTGTATGGTGCTGAGCGGTGCTAAATGCCTTGCCATGGAGATTACGTGCTCTAGCACGAGGCTTACATGCATGGCGAGCCCAGGTACAGGGCTAGGGGTCTGGCACGGTGTCTGACTACCCAGGTGTGGAGCTTGAGTGCGCGGTGAGCCCAGGTTCAGAGCTGGGGGGCGCTGTACGCTCGCTTTCAGAGCTATGAAGCACAGCGCACTCAAGAACAGGGCTAGGCGGTGCTATGGGCCCTGGCAAAGGACCGGGTGGACTTGAGCTGTAGTTAATAAGACCCTTCCTCTTTCTCTCACACTGCTCGAGACGGGCTTACACAACTATGGCCAGCTCGAGAAGGTGGTCAAAGGAAGAGGCGCATGGGAGGAAACACAGCTCAAAGTCCACTTGCTATCTCCGGCCCATCGAAGCCACAATCTGTGCCCAGGGCTAGGAATTCAGCCACAAATTCCTGCACACCCCTGGAGCCTTGAGAGATGTTAAAAATAGTTGTCGGTTCGGGGGCAGGAATAAATGGCTGGGGGTCTAGATAGGCTATGCTGCTGATCAAGTCTATCTGAGCCCCAGAGGAACGCCGGCGGTTAGGGCGGCAAGGGCTGGGCCATTTGGGAGAGTCACGATACAGAAAATCCTCAGCGACTTGGCCACAGACGCTGAGGGGCCCACCAAATGCCAGCTGTGACCCGAGTAACGAAATCCGCCGTCCACGGCATCTGGGGACGTGCATACTGGAGGTCCAGGAGCTAACACTGGGTCCCTTTGCTGGCCACTGCTTTGTGTTACGGTTCGCCATCGTTTTAAAAAAAGAAAAAAAAAGATAGTGCCGAACTGTGTAAAAAATAACTTGGTTGGGACCCAAGTGCGGTTAGCTCCAGTTGGTATTAATAACTGAAATGAAACTAAATGAATAAACAGAAATAAAATTGAAGGTATAAATAACTAAAGACACTAAATAACAGAAAACTGCACGCCGTAAGCATACTGCAGACCTATTTAAAGCACGCTTACGGCATGCCTCCGTTGCGCAACAAGCGCTGTGGGTCTGCGCATGCGCAGCGCGTAGAACCCGACCGGAGCTTCCACGAGCACTTGCAGCTCCACCGCAGCTTAAATGCGGCCACGGGGGTGTGGCACGGTCGCAGGGAAATGAACAGGTTATTCAACTCTGCGTCCTCTTCAAATGCGATCGGGGAATTAATAAGCCCGATTGCGGCGAGGGGGGGCGATGGCGTGAGAAATGACGGCGGGATGAAGGCTCAGAGCTGCAGGTGCAGCTCGGTAAAAGTAAGAAATAATAAATAACAAAAACGCTGAACCTACCCTATCTAGGGCCCTAACATTACGGAGCTGCCTCCTAGCAGCCCCCGTCTGAAGGACTTAACTCCCCCAGAACGTACCTTTAACCCTATAAAAATAAATAACAAATAAAAGAACAGAAAACCGTCTAAATAATGTCAGAGTGCAGGCAGCAGTGAGCACGAGCCTGCCTCAATGCCGGGTGCATCCAAGAATCACGTGATCGGCTCGGTAAGGCAAAGCAGTGGCAGTGAGTGAGTCCCTAAGGTGTGCTTAAAAGGACTCACCCACAGGTGTCGCCACTTGCCTATTAAAAACCCCGGGAAGGCTGACGCACGTGCGATCGCGCTGCTGCTGCTGCAACTCACGCCGTCAAGCCGGGATATCTCCTGGCCGATAGCGGCCAAGGAGCGATCCCTAACACCTATATATTATGATTGACCATCATTGACAAAAATGTAAAGGAATCCACAAATAAAAATCAACTAGTGATTCACTGGCAGTCAGTCTGCTTTCTGCTAGTAACAGTGAAATGATGCACTCAAAGGTAATATACAACATATTATTAGCCTATGAATACAATATGATGTAATCTAATAATAATAATAATATAGTAATTAAATATATAGATCAACAATAGCATATATAGTACATGTTGTAGTATAATAGTGACATGCAGTATATTAAATAGTGAATACTACGTTTTACAACTTTTATATTGCTATTTATACTGCATATGCTATGTACCATTGCTAATCTATTACTTTTGTTGCTACTATTGTAATTGTTAGTAATAATACTTATTACTATTGCTGTTTTATTATATTATTATTTAGTAGTTAATACTACAGGTAGTCCTCGGGTTACGACGGTCTCGACTTACGACGTTTCGTAGTTACGACGCATCTCCCATTTACTGTATAAAGCCTTGTTTCGACTTAAGTGGTTTTGCGTCGTAAAGGTCATAACGCGAACTTCGTGTTTGGTGTGCGCGACGGAAGAATACACGGTTACGCGGCTGTTTTTTGATAATTACTGTCACGTTCGCTCTCCCCCGCGCTATCAGACGCCTTATTAGGTTTTCTTTTCCCGATCGTTTTTCGTTATTTCCTTTTGACCTTTCCTTTGTTACCTACTACGCGCTTGAACGCTGCCTGGCTTCGAGCACTGCTCTCTGCCTGGTTTAATGCAGAGATTTCTTCAGTTAGTCATGTGTGTGTGTGTGTGTGTGTGTGTGTGTGTGTGTGTGTGTGTGTGTGTGTGTGTGTGTGTGTGTAAAAACGTGCGCGCTCCTCTGGCGCTGATCTCTGACAGTTTAAAACAGATTTCCTCAGTTTGACTGCGTCAGGTGTGTTTGAACGCTGGCTTCAGCACCGATCTATGCCTAGTTGAAGGCAGAGACTTCTTCAGTTAATCACGTGTGTGTGTGCACGCTCCTTTAGCATTTCTGTCAGTTTAATACAGTTATTCTCAGTTAATTCACACTAGTGTTCACACAGCCGCGCTTCAAGCACTGTTTCCCTTCCTCCTTATTAGGAGTAGTTCTCAGTTATATCTCATCATTTTTTTATAGCGCATTTACACGGCCGCGCTCTAGCGCTGTTTCCTCTCCAGTTTAAAAGGAGTATTTCTCTGTTTAATATCATTTGAGCTTTTTAAAGAGGGAGACCTCCACATTGGTTAAAGCACGTCAGTGCGTATAAAACGCTGCCGCGCCCCGCGCCTTTCTCTGCCCCTGCAGATGCGGCCGTGAGCTTCGTGTGTGCGCGTCTGCTCGCAGCTTCGGCGGTTTCGCTGACACACACAAAGTCTCTCTTTTTTCTTTGTCTGCCGTTCGTTTGTATTTTATTAATCATTGTTTGATTTATTCTACTCATTTCAGTTCATCACTACCATCTGGAGCTAACTGCGATTGGGTCCTATAATCCTTTTCTCTCATTTTCACGATTCGCCATCGTGTAGGATGCCGAACCGTAATAGTATGTACGTGTGTTCCGACTTACACCGAAAATCGGTTTAAGACGCCACCTAGGAACGGATCTGCGTCGTAAGTCGAGGACTACCTTTCTTACTTGTGGTATATTTTCCTCCAACCGTAGATTAAAGCTCATACCACAAGAGGTCAGTACGGTCCCAGTGTTTTTGTTCGTTCCATTATTTTATACATTTGTCACCTTTAAATATGACTTTTAATTAAAAACTTGTGCCAACTTTTTTCAGTCTAATCTCACACTGATATTAAGCAACTGCTTGTCAAATTGCAGACTCCTGACGTACATCAATGCTGTACAACTGTGCATCGAGACCTTCTGCTTATGGTTATATCCTGGTTAGATCAGTGGACAATACTGGAGTACGTATTATTATTATTATTATTATTATTATTATTATTATTATTACAGTTTTTGGACTGTGGTGGTGCAGTGGATAAGGATCTGTTTTATTCTTCATATGTCCAAGGGTCATCACAGCACTACCAAGCTGCCACTGGTGGGACATCGATCAAGAACGAATAACCCTCATTTGTTTCTACGACTGTATCAGTTGTAAGATTCTCTGGAAAAAGGTAAGTTATCCTAAAGATCATCAGACTTTCTTGACAAAGAAAGAAATGACCTTTATTTATTGATAGTTATTGCACTACATGCACCTCAAACCAACTAATTGAGCAATTATTTCATGTATAGATCAGAATAACAGGTAAAAGTACAAAGGTTTATTTAGCAAACCATCAGGACACTGAATAATGTAATGATTGATGAAATGGTGCATCACAGTCATATGTGAATAATAAATTACTTTTAGTTATAAATTGTATTAAATTGTATAAGTAATAATATAAGCATATGTATGTCACACATTCAGTATTTAGTAGTATAGTATTTGTTTATAGCATTGTATTGTATGTGAACTCTATTTTATTAAGTGGTAACATACAACAGATATAAACATTTACATTGGTCATTGGTCAGTGTGTATGAACTCATAAGCCTTTCTAACCTCAACTTGAGGAAATGTTTCCAGTTCCCTAAACCACAGTGGTGTAGTAATAAGGACAGTCCAAACCACAGTAATCTACTAATAATAGCACTTTGGGTACTATTGTGTGAGAAAGGATGATGTGGAACAATTCTGCTCAGATTCTGTCAGCTGAAAGACCTCAAATTAAAAGCAAATGAGCAAACTCGTTCCAGTGACTGGATCACCTGCCAGGTGTTAAAGAGTTTTTACCGAACTAGGAAAATCTGCATTTAGCTGCAGTGCACCAGCGAGGTGGAATTTATTACAAGAATCTTCAAAACTTCTCTCGCAGGAGTCATTCAACCATTTTCAACTCTTCATCTCTTCATCTTCACCGTCTCCAGATAGCCTGTTTTTACTGGACCATTTTAATCTATTTTATGCTCATAGTTGTTTATTTTTGAATTATTATTATTATTATTATTATTATTATTATTATTATTATAGCACTGTCACCCTACAGCCTGACCCCGGATTACACCTGTGTGGAGTTTGCATGTTCTCCCCGTGTTTGCGTGAGTTTTCTCTGGGCACTCCAGTTTCCTCCCACATTCCAAAAACGTGTGTTAGGTCAGTTGGTGTTTCCAAAGGCATACGAGGCCTGCTGGTTGAAAGATGCAACACCTACTACAACTGCCAAGGCTCTTAAATAGGCAGAGTAGCAGGTGAAGCATATCTGTAATCAGGCTGTGTTGTTGACAGACAGCCTGACCACAGAGGCTGCAAGGGATCCTACCGGGGAATAGTAGACCGACGATGACCCCTAGCGTCGGTACACGGTAGGACCTGTTACACTATGTCAATGAAAAAGACTTCCATTGTCTTAACTATTGTCACGCTCGCTGGCCACCACGCCAGCGTCACCTGCGCACGTCACATCACACGCACCTGTTCCTCATTTCTTCATCACACCCGCACTCTATTTAACCCGCACTCACTTCACCGTCACTGCGGATTATTGATGTTATGCCACCTACGCGTTCCCTACCAGTCGTGCCTCTACACACCGTCCCTCGTCTCGCGTTCCTACGCACTCCGTCCGTCCGTCCGTCCGTCCGTCCGTCCGTCCGTCCGTATTCCTCACATTCCCAGGTTTGTCACGTTTTGTTTCATGCCCGTTTTCGGCTCCGGCCTCGTTTCTGTTATCCACCCGTTTTCATTCCCCGCCTGTTCAGTTCGCTGTGTTTGTTTTCTGTTGATTAATAAATCTCCCCTTTACTTTTGAACCTGCGT
>JAJAGP010003545.1:0-70847 GCA_025084515.1 Ancistrus triradiatus
ATGTATGTATGACAAATGTTATTTTCTTTAGGTACCTGATCCCATCGCTGCACCGCTCCCATGCTGGCTTTTACAGGTGCATTGTGAGGAATCGAGTTGGAGCTCTCATGCAGAGGAGCACTCAAGTGCAGGTCGCCTGTAAGTGCAAATGATAGGGCAAAGAAAACCCGTAGCATCTGTTATGCTTTAGATAGAGGGGCATAAAAATGAACAGGTAATTTAATGGATATTTACGTAGAATAATTAATTATTTAGTTGTTTTATGTTACAGGAAATTCCAGAATGGCCCCAGAACATTTTTTACTTTATATACTTATTTGTCCCATACATTATAACATTATAGGCTCTCAGACAAAAAATTTGTCACCTTGTGTGTTTAAAGTGGTAGTAACTTCAGGCTCCTGCAGATGGCGTTGCATGAGGATGATCGGGCTATAAATACCTACAGGGTGTGCGATGGGATTCATAGATCGAGTCTCATTGTGTCATTCGATGTGTGGAAAATGGGTCACAAAGCAGATGTTAATGATTGGCAGAAAGAAGTGATTGCATTTGGGCATGCCAAAGGCCATAGTGTGAAGGAAGTAGCTGAATGTGCAGGTATATTGAAGCGTATGGTCATACAGGTCTACCAGCAGGAGCAAAAATCCCAGTCCACAGGAACTTCTCATCCGAATTGTGGCTGAAAGACGAAACTGATGGACAGGGCTCACCAGCATGTTTCACAATTTGTGAATAAAAATTAACACTCCACAGGGAACTGCATACCATGAACATATGGAGCAGAGTAGCATGCAAGAGACCTTTGCTCACTTCTGCGCACAAAGTTACCCAGTTATAGTGGGTGAAAAGACAAAAAAATGGACTGTTCATGACTGAAAACATGTTATCATGTTCATAAAAGACCTCAGGAAGCCTTCAATGAGGACTGCGTGCAAGGTGTGGTTCAAGCTGGAGGAGGATCTGTGATGATATGGAAGTGTTTTCATTACATGGAAATAGGCCCTTAGTTGAGATTAAAGTAAATTTGAACGACAATAGCTACATTGAGCTGCTGGACAACCAGGTATTGCCTTTTGTTCATTATCTTACTGAGGAACATAACATTCCTATGCCTGTGTACGAAGATGATTGGCATGATGAACATTCAAGAGCAGTCACAAATCAGGACTGGCCCACAAAATACCCAGAGGTGAATCCTCTTAAATCTGTAGGACTTCCTGGCCCAACTGTGCAATTTGTTGATGCAAGAGTGGCTGAACATTGATGTCGTCTATAGCCAGAAACATGTCCAGTCCATGCCAAATTGAATTACAGCTGTTATTTATGCCCATTAAGTACGTTTCAGTCACAAGTGTCTATTGTTTTGTCCGGTGAGCTTATTTGCCATCCTTATCAGCAGGATGGGTAACTGTTAATAAACTGTTAATTTGCATTGGTCACAGGTAGATGTGTCTTTTTGTATTATTGTTTATACATGTTGTCTTATTTTCATCAGTTTAAGTAATAAAATCCAAACCTGCCAAAACACATTTATGAAATTTGGCAGATTCTGTTGTCTTATGAAGAGTGACATGAAATTAATGAAGTGCTTGATGCATTTTTCTGTTGAACCAGAAAAGTCATTTTAACTGTGTCCCAAGCCACATGTCAATGTCTTTAGCAGTACAGGTATGCGCTGTTTAATGTCTTGAAAACAGCCTGTTGACGCAATTGGACGTTGACTGTACATTGTCACAGTCACACAGATTTTTAGGCTACTGTAATGTAAATATAGTGTATAGTGTATAAGAAAATTCTGTAAATATGATACATAAATGTATCAGAGATACCGCTGAAAACAACTGGAAAGCTACCATCTACACATCATCCCTAATCAATAATCATCTCCTCGTGGATCCGCTACATTGATTGGCTCTTGAGGTGACCAGCTGGTTTTGGCTGCAAAGTCCGGAGTTAAAAGACGGATTTTTATTTCCTATTATAATGTGTTCTAATGTTTAGACATTATTCTGGTACTGTGGTGGCCTAACGGTTAAGGTGTTGCTGTATGAAGCAGAAGGTCCAGGGTTCAAATCCCATGTTTGCCAAGCTGCAACTGTTGTGTAGTTGAACAAGGCCCAAAATTGTTTGGACTGTAATGTTGTCGCTCTGGATAAGGGCATCTGCTAAATGACTAAATGTTGAAGTGAAAGGACTCTGATCGGATGGATGTTAAATGGATCATACCGGCATGTGTAATTAATACACTAGCAATTACATTGGTACTTTTCTGAAACTCTGTGTTGTGGTTTTCTCCTACATGCATAAGATCAGGTAGCATGAAGTGTAACAGTGTGAGTTAGGGTTTGAATGCATTGGTGCTCTGTCTGTTAGGTATGAAAATGAATTAATAAATATATTACACAGTTTCACTCGTCAAAACATCACAATAAGCCACAATTTTATCTGCTGTAGGTACCAATAGAAAAACAGTTTGTGACTTTTTCAACAATTTTTTTGAAGGTTCACTAATTGGATTCAAGATCAAACTAAAAGGAATTTACCATTTAACATTCTGTTTTGAGTTCAGGGGTGGTTTAGAGAAATGTGAAACACATTATTAGCCAATTACTGGATCTTCAGTCTTTTATTTTCTGCCCTTGAATTAAGAGCTGCTCCAGTCAAAGAACCTCTGAAGCTCTGTTGCTTTTTCTCTTAAAAATTAACCCCCAAGGAACAAATGCAAATGTACATGCTGTCTGTTTTTATTTTGGCATTTTTAAATAAGGCTGACAGAGGACAGAGGAGACAACCAAAAATACTATTCAATATTATCTAAAAAGCTGCATGATTTAGACGGGAGCTAAAACTGGTGTCAATTAAGCTATTGCATTTCCTTCCTTTTTCCTCTCTTTTAGATATGGAGGACTTTGTGGAGGGAGAGCGATCCCAGGTGGTGTTCGAGGGTGATGCTGCCCTCATCTTCCCCCCTCGGATCCCCATTTTCCCTCGGCCTCAGATCACATGGTTCCCGGGACGGACGCAAGATTCCACCCAGCAGTCGCATGTAAGTCTGCAGAAAGTTGAATATGCACAAACTCCATCATTGTGGATCTTAGACCCTGGAGGATCAGCAGAGAATCTGTGCTGAAGAGAGCTTCTCAGATTCCCTGTTCTTTATTCTCCAGTCTCATCAAACATTAAAACAGAAGACTGCTGTTACATTAACGAGTAGAGGTTGCATAATATATAAAATGTGAACACGGCATGTTAAACAATCATTTTTGGTAAAGGTTTTATTTTATTTTAAAATGTATACATTAATAGATTAAACACATACATTTCATTGCAGACAGTATGAACCCAATTTTATGTTTTGTCTGTCAACTTCATTTCATTTGTCAATAAACATCCATTCCTGCATTTCAGGCCTGCAAACACATCCCAAAAAAAGTAAACATTTACCACTTTTTAAAATTGCTATTCCTTCACATTGTGGAATGAGAATACCAAGCGATGAAGTTTTTCAGGTGTTATTTTTTAGCATTCTTTGCATTTACATTTACATTTATAGCATTTAGCAGACACCCTTATCCAGAGCGACTTACAATTAGTACACTCTTACAATCCAAGCAGTTGTGGGTTAAGGGTCTTATTGACCCACCGCTTGGCAGAGGTGGGATTTGAACCCTGGACCTTCTGGTTCAGAGTCCAGTATCTTAACCACTAGGCTACCACACATCTAAAGGTGTGCTAAAGTATGGTGTTCTCGTTTGTCATTTTTTAATTCCAAATGTCTCCACACATTCTCTATTTGACTCAGGCCAGTCCAGTACCCATACCTTCTTCATCCCTTTGTAATGTGTGCAGCATGTGGTTTTGCATTGTCATGTTGAAAAATACATCAACGTCCCTGGAAAAGATGACATCCTGAAGGCAGCATATGTTCTTCTAGCACATTGTTACATATGGAACACAATGTTTCGTTTTTGGTCCAGAGCAGACAGCGTCCATTTCCTCCAAAAGTTCTGGAATACTGATTCATCTGACCACAATACATGTGATGGTCCATCCCAGAGCCTAGAGAAGCCGATGCTGCTTCTGGACATGGTTAACATGAGGTGTCTTTTTTGCACACTAAAGTATTAAGTGGCATTTGTGAATGTAACTCCATGTTGTAGTGCTTGACAAAGGCTTGTCAAAGTAATCCCGTGTGGGACTATCAGCTATTGATGAAGGACTTTTCTTGATGTGGTGCCATCTGAGGGATCAGAGATCGCAAGTCTTCAGCTTAAGCTTGAACCTGTGCCCTTTACACACTGAACTTTATCCAGATTCCTTGAATCATTTAATGATATTATGCACAGTAGAGGGAGAAACATGCAAATTTCTACCAATGTTTCTTTGAGAAACAGTGTTTTTAAGCATTTCAATCATTTTCTCACACATTTGTTGACAAACTGATTTCTTGCCTGTCTTTGCTCCTCATGTGGATGCTGGTTTTGTACAAAATAATGACTACAATTACCTGTTGGAAATCACATCATTGTTTAGTTTTATTTGGCTCAAACTAGCCCTAAATTGCCCCCAAACCAAACTATTTTTGGAATGTGTTGCAAGCCTGAAATGCAGGAATGAATGTGCAGTATGTTAACAAATTAAATGAAGTTGACCAAACGGCACATGAAATATCTTGGATTCATGGCGTCTGCAATTAAAAGTCAACTTAATTGCAAGAAACACTTTTTTTTTTTCCATTATACATACTGTCCCAACTTTTTCCAATTTGGGGTTGTACTTCACTCGCAGTAATAGTACAAAGCAGTTTTTTCATAATATATTTATGTCATGACTCCAACTCCTGTAGCATCACTTACTCCCTCGTTCTGATTTACCCATTTTTACAGAGGTTTGAATAATTCTGGAGACGACTGTGTACATTATGGTGCCAATATGGCTAGCCGTATTATTGTTTAAGCACCCGGTCGGTTTCTTGAAGGAAGCCGAGGCCAAAGTGAGCTGATATCACAGCCTCTCATTGCGGCATGGAAAAAGCCAACTATAATAAGAACCCCCGTTGACTTCGAACCACGTGTGATTGAAGGCTGGCGAGAGCAGGCAGCAGGGGATCCAATTAGGCAAAGTGGACAAAAGGCCTTTATTGACGACCTTGCCTGATTGACAGAGCTTTCTCTTGACAGCGCACAACATGTGGCCATGTATGGGTGTATGTCTGCCCACACATTTGGCATGTCTTTGCAATCAGCTGAGATTAATTTACCTGGGCTGCCAGCAGGTAACTTGGTGAAACAGCATCATGTTTAGAGATCTGTAATTTAAGCTGTTGAGCTCAAGCATGGAAGTAGACATATAACATGGAGAGAATCGAGTGCATGGGGAGTAGAGAACTCATTCAACATTCATTTCACTGTGAAACTTTTTTTGTTCGACTATCGTACTGCAAACAGTTCACCAACAATGAACCATGAATCACGGCAATGGACAATGGCTTTATTATAATATTACTGTGGTTGGGTCTTAACCTTATTTTATGGTGGCTTCACTGTTGACTAATGGATTTTGCCTACTTCTTTTTCAACCATCCAAGTTGCATAAAATCAGGTTTAAAGCTATGCAGTCTCCATAGACCAGCAGCAGACAAGATCTTACTAAAGAGCTTGCTGACTTTCAGTGTGAAAATGTTATAGGGTGTCATCATTCAACACCTCAGTTTGTTGAACTTCTGTCCTTCTAGAGCTGCATGATCAACTGTAAGTGCTGTTACTCTGAGTGAAAATGTCTTGGAGCAATGACACTTTAGCTGTGAAGTGGTAGACCACACAACTTCATAGAAGTGTACCATAGACAGCTGAAGTGCATACAGGGTAAAAAAAAACACCTGTTTTTAGTTGCAAACTCACTTCTAAGTGCCAAATTGCTTTTTGGATAGAGTTTTCATGACCTTGTAGTCACACGTGCAAAAACTCCATGCACAGTTTTAGTCATCAACAGGAGTAATGTAGAGCACATCCAATTGGACTCTGGAATAGGTGAAATCCATTCTTAATAGTGAAGTATCATTTATTCTGACTTATTCACTGTGGTAGCCCAGTGGATAAGGTACTGGACTTTGGATCAGAAGGTCCAGGGTTCAAATCCCACCTCTGCCAAGCTGCCACTGTTGGGTCCTTGAACAAGACCCTTAACCCACAATTGCTTGGATTGTAAGAATGTTCCAATTGTAAGTCGCTCTGGATAAGGGCGTCTGCTAAATGCTATAAATGTAAATGTATTCTACCTGGCAGTCTGATTTGGATCTGGCAAAATCCAGTAGATACAGTAGATATTGGCAAGACCTTACAATCACCTTTTGGAGAATTGTAAGCTTCTTTTTTGCTGACAGTTTTAGTCCTTTCGGTTTCAGTATACCACTTTTCCCATAAGCACAGAGAGGTCCTTATAGATATGGCTGGCAGATATAAAATAACATGATAGGTCTTCCAGGAGACCTGACCTCATCCTCCTCCAAAGAACAGAACTTATTACCCAACATTAGTTCCTACTTGCTAATGCCTTTGTGTATAATCTTTACATTCAGCTTCCAAAAGCTAGTGCAAAGCCTTTCCAGAATAATGAAAATAGGAAATGGGGACCAACATCATATTAATGCCCATGATTTGTCTGTGATGTTTGGAAATATGGTGTATGGTAGAACTTTGGTAGAACGACTTGAGTGCTTAAGGTCGTTGCGTTGCTGCATGACCCATTCAGTTCATGGACAGATGTCCTGACATTTTCTTTTTGAATTCTCTGATGTAATTCAGAATTCATTGTTCCATCAGAGATGGCAAGCTCTCTTAGCCCAGATGCAGCCAAACAGGCCCAAACCAAGATACTACCACCACCATGTTTCACAGATGGTATAAGTTTCTTGCGTTGGAATGCAGTTTTTTTCTTTCTCCAAACATAACACTTTTCTTTTAAACCAAAACGTTCTATTTTGGTCTCATCCGTCCACAGAATATTTTTCCAATAGCCTTCTGGCTTGTCCACGTGATCTTTAGCAAACTGCAGAAGAGCAGCAATGTTCTTTTTGTAGAGCAGTGGCTTTCTCCTTGCAACCCTGCCAAGCACACATTGTTGGTCAGTGTAACAATGGTCTTGAATTTCTTCCATTTGTACACAGTCTGTCTGACTGTGGATTGGTGGAGTCCAAACTCTTTAGAGATGGTTTTGTAACCTTTTCCACCCTGATGAGCATCAGCAACTCTCTTTCTGGGGTCCTTGGAAATATCCTATGTTTGTGTCATGATACACTTCCACAAATATGTGTTGTGAAGAGCAGACTTTGATAGATCCCTGTTCTTTAAATAAAACAGGGGGCCCACTCACACCTGATTGTCATCCCATTGATTGAACACACCTGACTCTAATTTCACCTTCAAATTCACTGCAATCCTAGAGGTTCACATACTTTTGCCACTCACTAATATGTAATACTGGATCATTTTCCTCAATAAATAAATGACCAAGTATAATATTTTTGTCTCATTTGTTTAACTGGGTTCTCTTTATTTATTTTTAGGACTTGTGTAAAAATCTGATGATGTTTTAGGTCCTATTCATGCAGAAATATAGAAAATTCTAAAGGGTTCACAAACTTTCAAGCACCACTGTATGCTGTACCTTTTTTTAATTTATAGCATGCATGGACATTCACAATAATTATAGGAAATACAGTAATGTACTGTCATGACCCCAGAAGTTGAATCTGTTCATCTGGACATATCTTATATTCTTAAATACTTAAGAATGTAAAAAGGTAATAACATATTTAAAAACACATAAAACATAATTATTTTAACAAAAGCACGTGTTACAAATAAGGGTACCCCTGCATGTAACACTTGTTTAAACAGGAATGGAATCTCCATAGACAAACAGTGACACTAGAATGGATGGTATTGAACACCTCAGTGACTCTCAATATGACACTTTCCTGCCTTCCTAAAACAAAGTCCATAAAAATTGGTCTGTCACCTTTGATGGAGAACTTGGCTGGTTGCACAGAGCCCTGACCTTAACTCCATCAGACACCTTTGAAATGGATTGGAATGCAAACAGTAAGCCAGGGCTTATTGTTCAATATCAACCACACAGTCCAAAATCCAAAAACCCTTCTCAGAAAAGCAGCAAATGCAGTGAAAGCTACATATCAATACCTATATTTTGGATGCTATTTTGGGGTGTCCACAAACTGTTGGCTGTGTGGATCATTGTCCTGCTGGAAAATCATAACCCAATTATAGAATATTGGCAGATACAGTGGTGCTTGAAAGTTTGTGAACCCTTTAGAATTTTCTATATTTCTGCATAAATATGACTTAAAACATCATCAGATTGTCACACAAGTCCTAAAAGTAGATAAAGAGAACCCAGTTAAACCAATGAAACAAAAATATTTTACTTGGTCATTTATTTATAGAGGAAAATGATCCAATATTGCGTATTAGTGAGTAGCAAAAGTACATGAACCTCTAGGGTTAGAAGTTAAGTTGAAGGTGAAAATTAGAGTCAGGTGTTTTCAATGGGATGACAATCAGGTGTGAGTGGGCACCCTGTTTTATTTAAAGAACGGATCTATCAAAGTCTGCTCTTCGCAATACGTTTGTGGAAGTGTATCATGGCATGAACAACGGACCTCAGAAAGAGAGTTGTTGATGCTCATCAGGCTGGAAAAAGGTTACAAAACCATCTCTAAAGAGTTTGGACTCCACCAATCCACAGTCAGACAGATTGTGTACAAATGGAGGAAATTCAAGACCCATTGTTACCCTCCCCCAGGAGTGGTCGACCAACAAAGATCACTCCAAGAGCAAGGTGTGTAATGGTTGGCGAAGGTCACAAAGGACCCAGGGTAACTTCTAAGCAACTGATGGCCTCTCTCACATTGGCTAATGTTAATGTTCATGAGTCCACAATTGGGCAAAATCATTAATATGAAGCTTATTTTATAAGTGTTGAAAAAAAAGTGTTGAAAAATCTCAATTTAGTAATTTAGTGAATAATGGATTGAAAGTGCAAAGTAAAAGCAAAACACTTACTCTATTGGTGAACTCAGGGCACTAGCATAGCTGCTAAGCTAACTGCAACCTGCTTTTCCTTTGGTTTCCTTGTGGTTGGCTTTTAAAACCTTTTTAGGACCGATGAAGACTTATTCGCACTAAGAATAAAATACTGTACTGTAGATGTAACACGATAAACACCGCAAAAACCTTCACTGACCAAGGGCTATTGTGAACCTGAATCACTGTGTACTGAATTATGAATCAAGTGTCGGCTGAAACGAGTTGTGCGATTCGACTCATACAAGTTTAAGCAAGTGCACCAAGTACCAAGCAAACGATGAGCACTGAGACAATTTTTTTCCTGTCAAAATGTGTCAGGTTGGTCAAGAAACCGATGTACCAATGTATGTTCTTAAATACAGCAGGGCATCCGCTACCATCTAATTGGTCATCGCACTGATTGATTTGATTAATTGACTGCTATCTGCTATCTGGTTCAGATACTTTTGCTACTCACAAATATGTAACATCATTTTCCTAAGTAAATAAATGACCAGGTATAATACTCTTATCTTTAAATTTGTTTGTTAAATTGAGCTCTGTTTATCTGTTTTAGGAAATAGGTCATATTTATTCAGAAAAACAGTTCTAAAGGGTTCACAATATTTCAACTGTTTGTGATCATATGCCTTGTGCTGAACAGTTTATTGGCATGAAGGTGGTGTGTGAAATTGTTTAATGTAACAGAGAGAAAACATTTAAAGATATACATACGACCCAGTGCCAAAGGATACTATTGCACTTAATAGGGTTAAAAGACACTACCAAAAGAAAGTCAGAGAATTTGCAATACTATTCTTTGTCAGCAAAATCAATATAGCTAAAAAACTGCTTGTATAGCAGAGAAATGAGCAGTAGTCTGTACTATGTCAGAGCAGTGGTGAAACTCTTACCTGACATATTTGGCCCTTGGGGGTTATAATCTAGCATTAGGGCAGATATAAATTTCATGGCCTACACCAGAGTGTGCGTTGTTCAATGCTAGCTCCAAAATGCAAATCTCATGCCTGCTCTCAGCAAGTCAGCATGGCACTGTCACCAGTCTTTGATTCTGAGAGGCCTTGACAGTGTACAATTTGTTTACTACCCATTGGTTGTGACTCTCCAGAGCATTGATATTCCACTGTCATGCTCGCGGCATGCTACACAAGAGCTCTCATTCTAATTGTGCAGGAGTTGGCTGAGTCTGGCCATGATCGGGCAGTCACTGACATCTCGGCAGCATCTAATCTCACTCTGGGCAGAGTGTCGCGTCTCATTTAACTGCAAACATTTTGAAAGCACTTGTCCTTTCTGGGTGTCGCATGCAAACATCATTACCGATGCAGCCTGCTGGACCTAATGTTTATTTTCTGTGTACATGTGCATGGTATGAATGTGTGTGTGGACAGGACTCCATTGAACTCCATTTCATGAAATGAAATGCCATTTTGTTTTGCAGAGCACTTACTTTGGATAACACCCTGGTCATCCTGTCTACAGTAGCACCAGATGCAGGTCGCTATTATGCCCAGGCTGTCAATGACAAGAATGGAGAGAACAAGACCAGCCAGCCTGTTATTTCTTAACGTAGAGAGTGAGTATGACATAAGGTTCACAAGGACAGTGACAGTTTTGTAGTCACTAAACCGTCAAGACAAGTTGACGCCAGGACACTTTTCATCCAGGTCGTATCCATATGTCATAATTACTACCGATAGAAGAGGAAGCTGGTAATAATTTTGGCATTACTGATTATTTCTTTGATCAGGCAGAATATTTGTTCCTTAAAATAGCATTATTATTTTTAGGTATTATATGTATTACATTTTACACAGTCATATCAGAGTACGATGACCACCTCTTGTTTTCTACACTCACTGTCCTTATACGTCTCTGCTTACCATATAGGAGGACTTTGGAGTTCTATAATGACAGTCTGTAGTACATCTCGGCGTAATTTGCTAGCCTACTTTCACCAATTTTTTCAATTGTCAGCATCCCCACGGGACCAGCACAGATCAGGGTTACTATTGGGTGGTGGACCATTCTCAGCACTGCAGTGACACTGCCGTGGTGGTGGTGTGTTAGTGTGTGTTGTGCTGGTATGGAATGGATCAGACACAGCAGCGCTGCTGGAGTTTTTTAAACACCCAAGTGTCACTGCGGGACTGAAAATAGTTCCAACAACCAGGCCATTATCCTGTGAGCACTTTCTGATAAAGGATTAGAGGATGACTAAACACAAACTGTACCACAACAGATGAGCTCTCTGACTTTACATCTACAAGGTGGAGCAATATGACAGATGTGTATAATAGAGAGCACAGTGAGTGGGACACAGTGTTTAAAAACTCCAGCAGCACTGCTGTGTCTGATCCACTTATACCAGCACAGCACACATTAACACATAATCACTAAATCAATGTCACTGCAGTGCTGACAATGATGCACCGACCAAATAGTACCTGAAACTTCTTGGTCCTGTGGGGGTCCTGACCATTGAAGAAAAGGGTGAAAGGGGACTACCAACATATGTAGAGAAACAGATGGACTACAGTCTGTAATTATAGAACTACAAAGTGCTCTCATATGGTAAAAATAGCTGATGTTATGGAAAGTGGGTGTAAAAACAAAGGGTGGTCATAATATTCAGATATGACTGTATATTTGGTTATGTTTAATTGCTTTTGTAGAATATTTACCATAGTATGCAAAATTCTTACAAAACTGTCCATTTCTAAGACTTCAACGTTTATGTTCAGTCATAAATGTCATAAATCAGAGAGTCTAAGGCAAATTGCAGACTTGGGTTTAAGCCAGTGATTTGTAAAAGGCTGAGAATTGCAATATGTTCGCCAGTTTGGGAAAATAATTAGAGACATTTTTTTTCACACCCTAAGCCACATAGTCATATGGGGAGAGCCGTTTGACTTGTGCGCTTGTCCATGATTACAGCATTTGTCAGTCAAAAGTCAAACAGTCAAAATCCTACTATCTGGTGTCACCCAAATGGGGATTGGATGCACCTGATTCCTCTGGATTTCTCCTTATTTCAAGAAAGTATCCCTTCCCACTGTTGTATTTCTCTGTTTTTTAGGGCTCATCATCTGATGCAATTACATATTTCAACCACGTGCTACACCATGTTACACGTTGCCCCGAAATAAAGCAAATGTTACCAGAATTCACCTGGGGCAGGGTTCTTCCACTGGTGCACATGGTTTATCAACAAGTGATTTCAGAGCATATCCAAAACGTGCAGCTCTCGTGCCCTCTAGTGGCCATTTATTGATCCTCGACGGCGCTGCCAGACGGCGTTTTACTGCCAGTCAATAATTTCTGATTCACTTGCCAGTCCAGTGAGACGTGCGCCATGGCTGCCGTGTGCCTGTGGGATATTCGCTTGCATCACGCTTCAGAAGCGGAGTGATTAAGCAGCCTCATTTGACCCCTTTCTTTAATAGCCCCTGCCGCACAATGACAAATGCATGAAAGCCAGGATGCAGAGAAGAGGCTTAGTGAGAACCACCTGCTCCACAGAGGAAGGAGGGGCAGATAAGGAAAGGCATAGAATCGATACCTGGGACGGGACCTTGTTAGAGCCAGTGAGTGAGTGTGGTGCATTTAATCAGTATGTCTGCACCTCTCAATCAGGCTCCATTCAATAACATGATACTGTAATGATGATATTACTGTGCACAGTGGAGGGAAGGAGTTTGCTTTCTCTGCGAAACACAAAGAGGGATTTAGAGTGGTGCCAATTACGTGCACAATAGTGTAATCATTACGGTTGTGTGCAAAAGCAAAGAGCCTATTGGCCAATGGAATGGGAGGTTGTCAGGATATTAGTAGTAATGACAGAAGAATAGAGGTGTGGAGATCGGGGCGATATTAGAAGAGGAGAACGACTCCTCCTGTAAAGCACGGCAATCCATTTTAATTCTTTCATTTTGTCTCTTGCTCTGTCTTTGTTCCCTCTCTCATGAGATGTGGGCGGGCCTGCAGATCCGATCGCTCCCACCATCATCATCCCACCAAAGAACACCAGCGTGATGGTCGGCACATTTGAGGTCACGCTGGAGTGTGTGGCTAACGCCAGGTGTTTGTTTGCATGTGTGATAACTGCTCGGCTCTCCAGTAATAATCTAGCTTCCACCCTTCAGATAAATCCTGTCAGTCACATCTCTCTCTCTCTCTCTCTCTCTCTCTCCCTCCCTATCTCCCGCTCTCCAGACCCCTCATTAAGCTCAGCATCACATGGCGGAAAAATGGCGTGGTGGTCAATCGAGGGCTGAGAGACTTTGGCCGGCGATTAACCATCAGTGGGCCACTTGTCAGTGACAGTGGCTACTATGAGTGTGAGGCATCTCTGCGCAGCAGCAGTGTGCCAGCTGTCACTGCTGGAGCTTTTCTACATGTGATCGGTTAGTCCCTCTTACACATACATTGGAGGCCAAAAGTCAGAGGCCACTAGTGAAAATGCTTCTATTTTGCATTTTTTTTTCTAATTTAATATGTTTTCCATTACAAATTATATAATCAGCAGTATGAGTGAAAAAAAAAAGTATTCATAAAATTCAGACTTCGTATGTCACAGTGGCTCAGTGGGTAGCGTTGTCGCCTCAAAGCGAAAGGATCCTGGTTTGATCCCAGGTGGAGCGGTCTGTGTCCTTTCTGCGTGGAATCTGCATGTCCTCCCCATGTATTCCAGCATAATTTCACAATATTCCAAAGAGCATCCTGGTGATGTTACGGAATGCTTGAGCTTCTTTGCGTGTGCCCATAAAAGCCTGTGGTGTATATGTCAGGTGACTGTGGATGAAAGCCCATGATGCACTCCTTGACCTTTGTTGGTCTTCAAGAACTTGTTGCAATGCTTTTCAGCTTCCACTGGAGGCTGTCCAATTATAGCCTGCTGGGCCTTGCATATATAAGCCCTCTTTTCTCTGTGCTTCTTTGTCTGGCCTTTTCACACTCTCTTCACCTTTTTCCAAGCTCCTGGTGCTCTTGAGCTCCTAGTGTGGTTAGTGATTTCTTGTCTGTTAGTATAAACAGTGGTTATATTAGCACTGTGCGTAAGTATTTGCTGGGTCTCTTAGCACTGTTTTTATTAGCATTGGTCATCAACATTAGCATTGTCTGTGAGTTTTGCATTGTAGCACTGTTTGTTTCAGCACTGTTTGTCAGTGTTAGTGTTGTCTGTGTGCACTTGTTAACAGCATCTGTTAGTATTAGCATTTTTCTGTCACCACTGTCTGTTTATCAGAATCAGAATCTTTTATTCACTAAGTACCAGATGTACAAGAAATGTCTCTAGGTGCAAGTGCCAACATAAAATTGAATAAAATCTAATCAACAAGTTTTAATATAATAAAATGACCATATAAAAAGATATGCAAAATTGGACAAATATGATATAAATGGAAACATAAATAGACTGGAGTACATACTATATGCAGATCCTAGCAAATATAAATGTTAGCATTAGCATACTGTAAATGTGCATGTGTGCACTGACTATAGCGCTCTAGCTCATAGTGAAAATCATAAATCCGATTGGTCAGACATCTTGTCTGTTTGTTAATATACTTTGTTAGTTAATATACTTTTGGATTTGATTTTATTCATGAAAAAAATATTTAAATAAGATTTTATATACACCTATATGTTATCCCTTCTCTGACTGGTTAGAAGGGCCTGTCTCAGACTTTTGCCCCTCGCTGTATCTGCGACTCACATTCAGGCATGTTATCCTACCAATCCAAAGCAGCTTGAGAGCCACGTGTCTTGCATATGTTCACTGAACGACGATCGTATTCTATTTATTGTATCGAGATTACAAAATGAATGCACAAATAAGGCATATGACAATGGAGTTTACATCTGTACCTTTGGGCCATTTAATAACTACGCTGTCTGCATTTCTATTGTGCTATCTACAGATCCAGAATTGTATTCCAAAACATTCACCACAGGGACAACATTTCTGATGACTGGGGAGTTATCTTCCAGTGTCATACATCAGTTCTTCCTTAGGGTCTTTTTGTGCACACTCAGTGACTAAGAAATCTAGTTGTTATTCACTACATAGAGTCATACTTGCTGATTTAACGAGCATTAAGTTTTGTTAGCTATTGTAATGTTTTGGGTGGCGTTAATGCTGTATACCAAAAATGTCATGAAGGTTTAAACGTTTATCTTTTAATAAAATCCCTGACGCCAAGCAGGTTGTGGCAACGCTGACATTATAAAGAATATGCTTAGAGAGTTCTATATGGCTGCTGCACAGATCAGTCAAGGTCACCCTTTTTCATGGGACCCAATTCCCCGCACTAACTAGCACTAAGAGTGACAGCTGCTAAATTGACAGGCTCATCTTGCGTTTTGTCTTTCCTCCTCAGCAGTGGCAATAACACATTACAAAACACACCGTTTCATCTGGTGTCTGATTAGACAATAGCTGCATCCCATTTAAGGGCTGCATCCTTCAGAGGCTGTGTTTGAAGACCGATTGCGTCATAGGCTGTCCTGTTTCGATGGCTCCTTCATATGTGGCCGAGAAATACGGCCTTCTTTTCCATGGTAACGAAGGATCCAACGGATGTATCCTTCGCCACCCAATGTATCCCAAGGACCATTGCGTTCTTTGATGCAAACTGGAAATCATAGTCTGCATAGACCATGATGAGACGGTTTGCTCTACAGCAGATTTGAAAGACGTGGTCTATGTAGACTATGAAGGACATGCCTTCATAGACCGCATAGACCCCCGTCTTTCGAAGGATGCAGCCCCTGAAATGGGACGTAGCTAATGTGTAATGGATTGAATGATAAACTTGGATTTGAGTGCCTTGGGTAAAAAAAAAGCTGGGTTATTTCTTAATGTTACACATGAATCATTGAAATGGGGATCTGTGATTTAAGACTGCGTTCCTGAAGGGTGGACGATTCATTCTGAGGAGGTCCTAAGGCCACAGTTGGAGCACTTCTGGACATGAATGTCAAACATTTCATCCTGGCTGGAAGGGAGGGTCATTTTTACAAGGAGTTCCCACAATGTCCCACTGAGTATTGTGCCTGAAGGGCAAATAGTAGGTACTGCCTGTGTTTGGATGCAATGGACGTGTGAAAATGAGTACTTTTGAGTCCACTGACATAAACCTTTCCCTCCTGCAAACACTGTGGAGAACAACTGCATGTATCAACAATATGTATCAAAACTGCATGTAACAACAATATATATCATTAAAAGGTAGAACCTTCAGGAACTTATTCAGCTACTGGACGTCTAGAATTGGAAGAGTAACTATTTGGAATCACTGAATGCTTTGAGTAATATCTCTCATGCCCGTGCAGAGTGCCACGAAGGCTGTGCAAGCAACGAGGGTCCAGCTTTTTAACCTCTGAGGGACTGATGGACTGATTTTCTTGGGTGACAGGTGAAAGGGCCTCAGGAAGACGAAAGCAAAATTGCCTCCCATTTGCCCTTCAATTTGAAAGCTTCATTTAATAGTGTCAGTCCAGTACCACAGTAAAGAATGGACCAATCAAAGCACACTTGGCAGTAACCATGCACAAGTTACCACCAACCTTCTGAGATCATAAAGACTAGACAGCACATTCAGAAGACCCTCCTGAGGTTCATCGTGCCTGTACCCCGCTAAACGTAGTTAATGTCCGTCTCCCAATTTCTACCATTGTGAGTTTCTATAACCTGAGTGCGTATACTTAATTCAATAATCCTATAACGGCAAGAAAATCGGATTTTTCAGTATCCGAATCAACGAGTGTACATTGCACGTGAGTTGATCAGATAATGAAACCTCCGGTTTACATGTCCCAGGCGATAATCGGATTTTTACTTTGCAACCCCAGGCCAATATATCACAGAAAGTGTGACTTAAACAATTTTTTAATATTGAATAATCAAATTCTTCATTTTCTTGAGTATATATTGCGTTTCAAGTCTTCACAAAGTGTTCAATAGCCGTTTAGAGCAGGTTGCCCGCGGTTAATTCCCACAGGGTTTGCCAGACCCCACGAAACCATCTCCTACCTGGTCTGTGTAAAAAAAAAAAAGCGCTAAAAGAGAATACAAGACTGTAAAAAAAAAAAGCGGACCTGCAACCAATTTTGTTTTTTCGTAGCTGATTCTAAATCACAACACCCTGCCAAATCCTGATTGAAATCGTCACTGGTGAACATGTTATTTAATACCTGATACTTAACTGGTTAAATCCCATCGGATTTCTTAACCTGATTTCATATCTGAGTATTCTGGTATAACATCACTACACTACAAGAAATCCGGGGCATTATGGGAATTATTTAAGTGCATGTTACACACTGCACTGATAATCATCAGTGTGCCTGCTAGTGGGTCAGGGCTGACCGAAGAAAAAAAGTGGTGTATGTCGGAGAATCATTCACAGCAGTTTGTATTGGATTCCTGTTATGTACAGTGCAAGCCTGGCCGGTCAGTAACTTTATATGCGCTTTTTTGGAGGCAGCTAAGACTAGTCATGTCACCATTCCAAGCACCCAATAGGGAATTTAATTTGAGCTAATGGTCTGTTAGAGCTTGTACCTTCAGGCTTGTTTAAATCCGATTTTTGGCTTTATTTTTCCTTCGATGACCCGCCAAAGCATCCATTCAGCAGTCCCTTTTCTTTGTGGGTTTCTCTTCTTCTTATGCGGAAGGAGGGTGGCAAGTCAGCTCCAGTATTCCTTGACACTGAGCCAATGGTTTAAAATCATGCAGTTCATGCCTGGATTATTATTAGTGCCTCAAAATGGGTTTTCCTGACCAAGGTTATGGATTGGGGTAAGAGTCATGGCCCATTAAGCAATTTAAAGGTATCCAGTGTTCTACTGTGCAAACACCCCTTTAATAACAGAGCAATTGAGGGTTAATACTTATTAGTCCCCACCAACCAGAGGTACGAAATTTGATCATATCTTGATACATTTTGAACTGAACCAAATCATGTTTCCTAATAAAGAACTGTAAATTTAGTCCCTGTTTTTTTAAATGAATGAAGTGCAGCAGCACATTCTGAATAATTACACCATGTAACAATTTTCAAAAAAAAATTTGTTTCCCAGTTGTTAAGTGTGGTTTTTTCTGATTGGTTTTTGTAACCCTAAATGAATAGAACAAAGTTGAATTCCCTGTCAAACTTTGCCTTTTGTGGTCAGACACAATGATATTTTTGTAATTGATCTAATTTTTAAGTATATTCTCCAATTTCCAGATACTTAGAAGCTTTCTGGAGGAATTGTGGATAACTATCAAGAAGTTTTCTAGAACTGTCCCAGAATTATCTGAACTTCTGGACGTACCGAATTGTAGGTATCTGTAGAACTACAGTTTATATAGGGCACTATAAGCCCTTCCTTATAGATGGATAGACATGAATCAATTGATTGGATTGCATAGTAAGTGGTGCCAACAGCCATCACTACAAGGGGAACTGACCTAGACAGAAGGTGTGAATTCATTCTCTACTCAGATTCTGATACGACAGTATTCACCTTCCCCATCAAACCCCACACCCATACAGAGGAGCTTAGGAAGGACCACTCCTTTCAAATGTATATAATTGTGGTGTTACTTCTGGAGGATCTGAAACTAACTTCTTCTCCCCCTTTATTTTTCACTTTATTATATTAATTTGAGCCTCTTGGTCCACGGCCGTGGAAACCAGTCCGTGGGTTGCTTTGGTTTCCCTAGGGTTTCATTGGTCACACAAGGTGCTTTAGTGCTAGCTGCTGAGAGAGGTTCTCAATCGCATCAACGTCAGCAAGCGTCTCGTCGTCCAGCTCCTCCAGCTGACTCTGGTTCAGTCCTGAACTGAATTGCTAGTCTTTGCTCTGCTGGAATCCTCAGTACACTCTTGTAACTTTGATACTCAACGGCATGAATAAAGATTGACCATTTTTATCGAGTTTTGAGAGACCTCCTTTTTTCCTTACAGTACCAAGCAACTTAGTCCATTAGATGCATCAAGAGGTTGCATACAATCCAGCAGCCGCCTTTTTCTATTAGTGGCCATTTTATAGAGTCAGAGCGAAAAAGTCCTCTTGAAGCATCTGTCTAAATGTGTGAGGCTACAGCATCTTCCGGCATGCCTGTTGGTGACCTTTTTCTAATATAAAAATTCATCATAATTTTCGTTGCCGTTGGTCACAAAAAGCGAAGTTTATGATGAATGTAAGCAATTTTTTAATTTTTGTGTTAGACAATAGCGCAAATGGCAATAACATTAAAAGCTGGGAACAAAACTTGTGGTTTACATAGTTTTTATCACTTGTTTTTATGGGAGAATATTGAAAAGTAGTTTTTACGAATCTGTCCCTACTGATGCATTTGTCTGTGATTGGCATGTATTGTGATAAATATTGTATATCGAGAAAATCTCCTTAACTATTGTGATTAATATAATTACCATATTGCCCACCCCTTAGTCCTCCAGCCATGTAAGATACAACAATCACTCTGTCATCAAAAACAGACCAATAATAATACACAAGATGGCACAATAGGACATACCAAAATCACTCATAACTAACTGCTGCGCAAGGTAGACCAGCAGGCTTTCACACAACCATCCCCCTCTGTGGGCACAAGAAACTTCTGTGAAACACACACGATCCTCTACTCATGCCAAAGCAACACCAGACAACTTCTACAGTACCAACAACTACATGGAGTCTTCGCCCTCACTCCCCACCAACCGTTCCCACTTTCTTCTATCTACTCAACGCCCATCCGAAGAAACCAAAATCGACCCCACCCTGACTCTGTAGAACAGACCCTTGATTCAGCATGAATAATACGATAATGATAATAGCAGCTGACATGGCATCAAAAATCAAACAACCAACCCAACCGTGGTAGCTTGGCAGTAGTTGGACTTGGACCCTGGACCGTAACTGTTGCCCCACCAGAGTACACAGTTCAACACCGATTCAAAACTGTTAGCACACAGGTTATCACTGTGTTGGGAGTACTAGGGGAAAGCTGTCATTGAGAATCGTCCAGAAGGCACTTTGTCCAAGACACTTTTTGAGCCAATGACGCAGAAACTGTCACAGTTCTCGTTCACTGAGGAAACTGCTAACACAAAGGCATATGGTCTACAGTGAGTAGCCCATTAAACCTACACTGGTGACAGTTCTTTGTTTCTGTTTGTTGCTGATAAAATAGTTCAGTAAGATGAATTTAGTTCTAAAATGGGTCTGCTGCATCTGGTTGTTTGTATTAGCAATGTGTACATTTTATAGCATATACAGTGGAACCTGGGAATTCAAAGATCTTTTACTCGAACAATTTGGGCATTGAATGATCCGGGTTTTTTTGCCCCTAAATTTGAACAATAATTCTGACTTCAAATATGGGCACCCCTCAGGGTACAGTTTGCAAATCACCAAAAAGCCCCCAAAAAAGAAGAACTAGAGCGTGATCATAAGCATATATGTATATGTATATTATATCAGTCTATGGGTGTGATTTCAGACACACGCACATCTCAGTTTGTCTAAGTGAGTATAAAGTTTCACTGCATTGTACTACATTGCTTTGCTTCATTCATGGTTTTAACCACTAATTACACACAAATATATGAAACAACAATGATTTGGGTTCAAATTTCGAAGTTCCACTGTATAGCTTATAGATGTTTCTGTGCAATATATTTTCATCTATGACTAATCTGGATACTCTGTACAGAACACCCTCAGTTTGTAAAGGAGCCAGAGAGGCACATTACCGCTGAGATGGAGAAGGTAGTGGACATCCCATGCCAGGCCCGTGGTGAGTTTGTGGGTTTGTGTATTTACACTTGTTGCCTCTATACCCATTGACCATAGTATTTGCTACACGGTCCATGCAGGTGTACAGGTTCTCCCCATTATACGAAGGTTTGGTTTACGATTTTTTTGACTTAATGAGGAGAATCCGATAATTCACATAAATACACATTCAGCAAAACAGCATTCTGAATGTTATTTTTCCCTGGAAAACCGACACATACTACAAATGCTGGGAATGCAGACAGCAGCCTCCTGACTGAGCTGAGCAGCAGTGCAAATGGACTAATCGTTTTATTTTTATTTTTCACTTTCACATCATTCAATAATTTACATGAGATATTCAACACTTTATTTTTAAATAAGCTTTTTGTTCATGATTTTGCCCAACTGTTGTTTAACATGAGTGTTTTAAGCAAGGTAAGCTACGCTATGCTATATACAGTATATATTAAACCCCTCAGTTTACACTACATTCAACTTATGATGGATTTGTCAGAACGTATCCCCAACGTAAATCTGGGAGCACATGTACTTTGTAAGCATACTGTATGTTGCTTATGCGCAATTGTCAGCTTCAGTCAACCTCTTTTGATAGAAAGAGACCACCGCGGGGTGTCTCAGCACAGAAGTGACATTGACATGATTGACGCAGCAAAATTGCTGTTGTTTTAAGACATATTGTGCACATTGGTACAACTTGTTGGTATACAGTTAGGTACTACAGCTACTCTTCTTCTATTCATAACGTGTTAGTTCTCCTCCAGGCCTTCATGGCTGGTCAGTTTCCCTGAATCTGTTGGATGGTGGTATTTCAAATCGCGTTCAAAAAAAAAAAAACCCAGTTACATAGCTACATATACTTTTATGCTCCACCTACTATACATGTCTGGTATCTCATTTTTACGGCCTGACTGAATAACACTTTTGTCCACTCATGCAAATCAATGGAGCACCAGGTGCCCGGGGTGCTAATAATGAGAATAAGATTTCCACTTACTAATAATGTTTGCAAAAATATAATACAGGTCTGCACGGTTTAATGACCAGCCGATAACCTCCTGTTTCTTTTTAACGACTGAGGAACTTAAAATGTATAATAATTTACAATAGTAAATCAAAATCTCTGCCTTTTATCAAACTTGTGAAACAGTTGTGGCTTGAAAACAGCTATCACCTCAACAGCCAATCAATGCTGCTGCGAATCACGAGCAGAGGCGGGAGTTTTAAGATAGAAGTGTGTGTTGTTGTGTGTGTGTGTGTGTGTTGTTTGTTTTTTTGTGTCTTTGTGTATGGACCTTAACAGTCGTTTCCCACCAAGGGACTCCAGGTCCTAAAGTGGCTCTGTGGTAACGGACTAAATAATGCCGATATACCTAATTTTACATTTTTTAGTTTTTAACTTTTACTATAAGACTTTTTGACTATAGAAATTAGTTTCATTCTTACTTTATCATCTAGCCAACACCAAGGAAGATGGTTCCCTGAGTCTTGGTCCTCTAGTGTTTTCTTTCCTCATAACGCCTTAGGGAGTTTTTCCCTTGCCACTGTCACCCTAAGGCTGCTCAGTTTGGGATAGGCCCCTAGATATTGAAGATAGCTAAAATTGTAAAAGTTGCTTTGAGACAATGCCATTGTTTAAAAGCCTATTATACATTGGGCAAAAAGTTATGTAGTCAGAGCCACTGATTGTGCAAGTTTCCCACAAACAAGCAGTAGATTCACTCGTTCCACCTGGTTGCATGTCTACAATTTTCTTCCTGTGTCCTCGACAGCTCTTTTGGTCTTGGCCATGGTTGAGTCTGGAGTCGGACTGTTTGAGGCTGTGGACTGGTGTACGATGTCAGGTAACGAGGTCAAACAGGTGCCATTAGTACAGGTAACAAGTGGAGACAGAAGAGCTTCTCTTAAAGAAGAAGTTACATCTGTGAGAGCCAGACATTCTGCTTGTTTTGGGGTGACCAAATACCTTATTTTCCACCACCACCATTTACAATTAATTCTTTTAAAAATCCTACAATAGTGAGTTCCTGATTTTCTTTCTCATTTTTGTCTCTCTAGTTGAGTGTACTATGATGAAAATTACAGACCTCTCTCATCTTTCTAAGTAGGAGAACTTGCACAATCAGTGGCTGACTAAATACTTTTTTGCCCCACTGTATATAAATCTGACTTGACCTGCCTTGCCGTGAGATGTGCTCGCTTGCTTGTTAGCTCATGTTTGGACTAGATACTTTTCTAACTCGTATTTCAGTTGATGTGATTAGAGACTTTTTTGTGCAAGTTATTCGTGTTTGTGGGTATGACTTCCCGCTGCTTATTTTAACAAGTTTCTTTCCCTTCATGTAGGTGTTCCTCAGCCAGACATCGTTTGGTATAAGGACGCAGCTCCTATTAGCACTGTAAAGACCCAACGCTACAGGGTCCTGGTGGGGGGTAGTCTGCAGATTAACGGCCTCCTTCCTGATGACACCGGGATGTTCCAGTGCTTTGGTCGCAATCTGGCAGGGGAGGTCCAGACCAACACGTACCTGGCTGTCACCAGTGCGTCTTCTCATCCATATGACTCCCTCAGCTGTTCAGTGCATGACTGCTTTCATCCAATCCCACTTTCGCCTGATCTTTTCTGTTGCATCAGTCATATATCAAGGATTTATAGGTCAGCTGATTTTATAGAAAGATAGGGAAGGACATGGTGATGTATATTTAAGAAACAGAGCACGAGAGGGAGTGTGTTATCGCAAATGACATCACTGCTGTGATTCGGTCGATGTTATTCGTGATAACACACGACCTTGAATGTTCTATTGCTTTCATACAACAGGTTTTTTTACAACAAGAACAAGAAGCCCTGAATTTCATCTTGAATATGATTTAATACTGACAATGAATTTCGCCAAAAAGTAGGTCCACAGCAAATGAGTTGTTGCTACGCAACGGTAACAATTCCCTACCCTGTTCTTACGTGGTATGCTAAAGAAGGCATAATAGTTTATATTGTGTAACTCGGAACATTCGCTTAAAATACAATGTCCAATTAAGCAAAGATGAATTGAAAAAAGGACTAAAACTAAAAATAAAATCTATTCAGAATATAGGATTTGATCACTGTGAGAACTCTTTGCAACTGTTCTATAATATGGAATAAAATAGGGCAAGAAAGCTAGAGGCCATTTATCTCACATCACATTGTGTTCACTCTTGTTAAGATTCTTTTAATTACTTCTTTTGTCTTATTTTGTGACCTCATCAAAAAGGTCTCACCATGCACCTCATACACTGTCGTTAGCATAAGTCTTGTTTTGTGTGTGTGATATCTGTCCCAGTCTCCTCTTTTGTGTGTTTCAGGCATTGCACCCAACATTACAGCAGGGCCAACGGACAGCTCCGTGATTGACGGCACATCCGTCATCCTGCACTGTGAGACGTCAGGAGCTCCACGTCCCGCCATCACATGGCAGAAAGGTCAGGTGCTAATCAGTCATCTGTGGTGCACTCACGCCCACCCGGCTCAGCGCGGTCGACAAAAGTTTTATCTATCAGAGCATCTCCTTGACGTCGTTTCATCTGTGTAGCCCTAGAGTCTTTTCATAAACAAAGGAGACATCTTTCCAGTAATTTCTCGCTTTAACTCCTCTCTCTGTATCTCAGTCTCTTTGTGTCTGTGTGTTTACAGAAAGTGTCTTCTCCTTTTAGACTAAACACTAATAAAAATAAATACAACTAATAAAATACAATGAGCATTGCTAGGTCCAGCATGCTTGCATGTACGCAGTCTAATGCAAAAAAATTGCCTAATGAGAAGACATTAACACGGAGCTTGGATGGAAAGTTCACTAGCCCACCATGAACACCTAGGTTTGAGATCTGGCTGTGCCTCATGACCATGTCAGGCATCACAAAGGCACAGTTGGCCATGTATGTGAGAGGGAAGGCCAGACAGGGCCGGATCGGCCAAGACACTGCAACTATGAGTGCGTTTACATGCACTTAATAATCAAGTAATGATCAGATTTCTGCAGTTATCTGATTATTCAAGTGGTCATGTATAGAGCATACTCCAATCCAGAAATCAGATTAAGAAATCCCATAAAGAGAGCTGGGTTTTACCCCAGTAATCGGGGTACTCATAGCATGTATACCAGTTACACGATTTCAATTGGATTTGGCAGTCTACGAATGTGCAAAGGCTAGTGGGGAAAAAACAAGGTTGCCAGGTCCACTTATTCTTTATATATGTTTTGGGCTTATTGACATAGACCAGGTGAGACAATTCTCTCGTGGGATCTGGCAACCCTGGGATTAAAGGCTAAACAGCTGTCGAACACTTTGTAGAGTTTCTGAAATGCAATATGTACTCAAGGAAATGAAAAATATCACTATTTAATACTGAAAATGGAAGTTTACGTCATATCTTTCTGTGAGATTAATGGCTGGTTGCAAAACATTCTGATTATTGGCTGGGTCATGTAAACCCAGAGGTGTCCCATTATCTGATTACTCAAGTGCATGTGCACTCGTTGATCATATTACTGACAAAATCTGATTTTCTGCCGTTATTGGATTATCGGATTATTAATACGCACTCACTGACCCTTACCATTCCCTCCCTACCATAATGAGGGTAAACATACCTAAAACAAAAAGTTAAGCGAATTTAAGTTAATGTGTAAGTGTAGGCTCTCAGAGCTTAGCTGACATGTTAGGCCTTCATCCAACTCAAGTGTATTCAAGTCTAGAGCTTAATAAATTATGACACTTCAGCTTTCTCAGGGTCCTTATGCTCAATAGCTATCCTCTAAGCAGCTCACCGAGGATCTACAAATTAAGGTTATTGGATTTAACAAAGCCTGCTTGTAATTTTCAGTGTCCAAAATGTAATTTGTAGGCACTAGGGTTGGGCGGTATGATGGTGTTCTGCGATACTGTGGTATCTATTTAAAAACGCTTCACATGCTGGATTTACCTACTTAAAGCACCGCTGCAGCAGACAAAAGACAGCAATGTTCAGACAATGACGCAGTTATTGACACATAATGGCTGCTAGATGGCACCAAATAGTTTGGCTTCAAGATCAGCTTGTGGTCGTCCTATGTATCATCCTTATATAATGTCTCTGGAATCATTTGCTTCCATGTTTATAACCAGTGTAGTGAGGCTGGTAAATTAGAACGCTACTTGTCTCTTCCATCTTTCAGTATAATGATCTGATTACTTATTTATTTGTGGAAATCATGTTTCAAAGGCACAGCCTACATTACGAACAAACTGTTATCTCAACTTGCTTTGAGTGAGTAGTGCTGGAGAAGTAGGTTTTAGTTCCAAATTTGTCCATCTCTGTACAATTATTGCTTGATGTATTTGAAACGAGGACATTTTTTTTTTTACAAAGAGGGGGAAGTAGGTTGAATGTAATTGAAATTGAAAATGAGACCATCTTTAAGGCTATTCCGTGACTTGTTTCATCTCTTAACTGTCAAATTTTTACATAAGCTTGATAAGTTATATATAATTTATAGCTCTCAATGTCTCAGAAATGCTATTGTGAATAAATGTATTATAACCGGCTCATCCAGCCTTCACATCTCCTTTAATCATCTGCAAATCATCCTGATTGGATATTATATTGAATATCATTCCAATAATGCACTCCCCAAATCCCCTCCCAACAGATTCGCGCATTTGAATGGTTTGGCCAAAATCGTAAAGCATACCAAAAGCATTGTGTTATTCCTTGTACTAATCACAGGTCAAAACAGAGCTGAAAAACAGAGCTGAACTCGGCTGAGTTATAGAAAGCAGCAGTTATCAGATAAAGGGCCATTTGGGAGTCAAAAGATTTGCTTCACTACTTATGAACTTCTCCAGCTATCACTTGAACATGGACACACAAGTCTCAACTCAAACAAGATCTGAAAGACCAAGAAGATAAAGACTGTAGTATTTGGTTATGATCACCAAAGGCATGTTTGAAGACAAACTGGAGAAGCATTTCAAGAAAAGAAAACTTTGCCAACTGTTAAGTATGCAGGTGGCTCTGTTATGCTAATGTGTTGTGTGGCAGCCAGTGATACTCTAAATATTGTGCAGATAGTGAAATATTTTCTAACACTGTCCAATTTGCCATAGAAAGAAGAAACTAAAGCTGAGAAGAGGTTGGATATTACACTGGGACAATGATCTAAAACGTACTTCAAACTCAACCTTGAAATTTTTCATAAAATAGAAGCTGAAGCTTTTGAAACGGTCTTTACAATCATTAGACTTGAATGTGATAGAAAATCTGCGGATAGAGCTCAAACATGCTGCGTATATATGTTGACCTTAGAATATTTCTGAACTAGCAGTATTCAGCAAGAAACCTTGGGCAATAATACAAAGATTCTGAGCTACTACTAGAAACATTTAGTGGCTGTGGTTTCTGCCAAAGGACGTGTTACTAAATATTGACTGGCAAAAGGCCCAAACATTTGTTAAGGCCAGATTTCATGTTTCTTCTTTTTTTTCTTTGCAGAGGCTGTTACACTTATTCTATTTAGAAACTCACTCTCTTTCTACACACACACACACTTGCTGCCACTTCATTAGATACACCTTGCTAATACCAAGGTTGGACCCACTTTTGCCTTCAAACCTGCTATAATTCTTCCTGGCATAGATTCAGAAAGGTTCTAGAAGTATTCCTTAAAGATTTTGGTCCATATTTATATGATAGCATCACACAGTTGCTGCAGATTTGTCATCCATGATGCATATCTCCAGTCTCACCACATCCCAAAGGTGCTCTGTTGGGTTGAGATCTGGTGACTATGGGGACCATTTGAGTACAGAAAACGGTGTCGTCTTCAAGAAACCAGTTTGAGATTATTTGAACTTTGTGACATGGTGCGTTATACTGTTGGAAGTAGCCATCAGAAGAGTACACTGTGATCATAAAGGAATGGACATCGAAAATATCCCCACACCATTACACCACCAGCAGCAGCCTGAACCATCGATACAAGGCAAGATGGAATCATGCGTTCATGTTTTTATGCTAAATTCTGACCCTATCAGTTGAATGTTGCTTCAAGGTCCATGTGTTGTGCATTCAGAGATGGTTATCAGCTCAAACCAGGCTATGGATATTTTCTCTCTTTTTTTGGACCGTTCTTCTTAAACCCTGGAGATGGCTGTGTGTTTAAATCCCACCAACAACCATAGCTCATTTGAAGTCACTTAAATCATATTTCTTCCCCATTATGATGTTTGGTTTAAACGTCAGACTGTGGGACTGTGGTAGCCCAGTGGGTAAGGTACTGGACTCTGGACCAGAAGGTCCAGGGTTCAAATCCCACCTCTGCCAAGCTGCCACTGTTGGGTCCTTGAGCAAGGCCCTTAACCCACAATTGCTTGGATTGTAAGATTGTATCAATTGTAAGTCGCTCTGGATAAGGGCGTCTGCTAGATGCTGTAAATGTAAATGTAGAAGGTCTTCTTGAACATGACCATGCCAAAATGCATTGAGTTTTTGCCATGTGATTGGTTGATTAGATATTACATACCTCATAAAGTATATATGTGCACTGGCCACTTTATTAAGAAAACTATTCTTGTACTGTGTAGGATCACCTTTGCTTTCAAAACCTATCCAAAGATCAGCCACAGTTGTTTGTGCCATGGAAAATGTGCTGGACTCATTCCTGGTCAGTGTTGCACATTTACGGTGGTGACTATCATGCTGAACCTGGCCATTGGGTGACAAATGTTGGCAGTGGCATAATGTGAATTTTTTTTTAGCATTTTAAAGTAATGTTTTTTTTTTCTGTCTGTCTCTCTCCACAGGAGAGCGTGTGCTTGCTAGTGGCTCTGTGCAGCTGCCCCGCTTTACCCTGTTAGAGTCAGGAAGCCTTTTGGTCAGTCCTGTTCGCATGACTGACGCTGGCACCTACACCTGTATGGCAAGCAACTCCCGAGGCATTGACGAGGCCTCTGCCAACCTCCTGGTGTGGGGTGAGTGAGAAACAGAAGGAATGAAAAGATCCAGCAATTACTTCTGGAGGGCAAAAATCAATTCATCCAGATCGCATTGTAACAGACTACATTATGGTTTGTTTTCCTCCAGCCCGAACTCGTATCACCAATCCTCCTCAGGACCAGAGTGTCATCAAAGGAACCAAGGCCACCATGACCTGCGGAGTGACCCACGATTCCAGTGTTACTGTCAGGTGAAGCCATTGCCTTTCTCTCCTCTGTTTAGCCATCTTTCACTCATTACCCTGCACATCTGAACATTTAGTTGCCCACCTCTCACTGGCTCTTCTTCTCTCTTTTTGTGGATGTCTCGCTTTATCTCTCTGAATCCTTCACCCTGGTTCTCTCCTTGTTTCCCTGTCACTCAGTGATTTTTCCCGTCTCTGTCTGTCTCTTTCTCTCCGTCTCATTCTCCCTGTCTCACTATCTCAGTCTTTCTGTTCTTTCTCTTTTTTGCTTCCTCCCTCCAGGTTTCAGGCTGTCTCTCTCTCTATCTGCCTCTCTCACGTTTCCTGTCTCTCTCTCTTTGTTTCTTTCTCCCATCTGTCCCTCCCTCCATCTCTCTCTCACTTTTTCCTTGCCACTCTCTCAGTTTTGTTTTTCTGTCTCTCTCCATGTATTTCACTTCCTATATTTCTCTTTCTCTCCTTCTCTCCCTGTGTCTTGCTCTCACTTTCATTTCCTACTAGCTGTACCTCAGAATTAAGTGTTTTTGTGAACTAAACTTGATGTAGCTAATCACAGACTGATGGATTAGATCAAGTGAAACAGATGATGTGTAAACACAGCAATTTAATTAAACATTATGTTCTAGTGAATAAACAAGTGAACCACTGCAGTTGCATTTTGTGTGTGTGTGTGGTGGTGTGTGTGTGTTGTGTGTGGTAACAACCGGTTAAAGTAGTGGCTAAAGTACTAGACTGGAATACTGACTGGACTAGTATATAAAATGCAAAATAAACAGCACTTATAGGAAGTAGTAGCATGTTGGTCAATATTAAAAACATCACTCATGGGACGTTTGATATAAAGATATGCTGGATCCCGAGCACCGACATACCAGGGAATGAAAAAGCCGACAGAGCAACACTGTGGCTAAACAACCAAAGAGCTATCAGCCATAGACATCAAATCGGCAATACAATCATACATTAAACGCCTGTGGCAATGTGAGTGGGAAGGCCAGAAAAATAAACTGCAGAAGACAAACCTTGTCATAAACACTAATGTAACGATACTTCTCCATAATGTAATTGATCAAACAATAAGATGGTGGATTGGTTTTTTTTTGGTTTTGTTTTTTGTTTTTTCTCAGAATCTCAGAATGCAGCAAATACAAAGAGGTTAAAAGTAAACTAAAGACTCTGTAGAACATAAAATGAGCCCTACATTTTTCAAAACACCATAACATCTAGCTTTCTCTTTGACATTATAGAATTAACTGTAACTATAAGTGACAAGTACCACACTAACCCTTCTGCCATGAGTAAAGCCGAGAAGGGTAATCATGGTGTTAAAAACCACATAAACCCACAAAACAACACTCAAGCAAGGAATTATAAGGAAATGCAGAGTATAGGTAGAAGCCGTAATCCATTTCTGGAAGGGGGGGGGGTGATGCCCTCTAGCACTGCTCCTCGATGCTGAATTCAATTTCTCAAATCCAATTTTCTGAATGGCATTCAAATCCTTATTCATTATAGTGGGTTAGTGGTTTGAATAGTGAGTGAAGGTGTTGGAATACCACATCATATTAGTAGGACATCATATAAAGCAGACCTGTATCTCTTATTGCTTGTAGCTACATATTAAAATGTATTCTGACATCAAAAATATTAAATACAACACTTTGGTTTTTGACAATGGTGAATGGTAGGTTGTTTTTAATAGGACAAAAGGAGTAGAATGCAGTATAATTATAATTGTGAAACATGCCATTTGGAGCCATTTCCTCCATATACAGCAAAGGCAACGAACAGATTTCACTATTCATTATTGAAAAAACTCGCAGTATAAAAAAAAAAAAATTATTTGGAGTAAAATTAGCCATTTGAAAATGTAGTGAACTAAAAGGTAAAAATATTTCGACAATATTAAAAAATACTTGTACAACGTTAAGTAAAGTAGTTGGTTGTTTAGTCCTCTTGTCATGTACAACTTTTGCATAATTAATCAGAAGCCATGTAGTAGATTGTGGGCTTAAAGCAATTTCCTAATATTTCTGTGTATGTGCCAGTAATTCATATGATCTCCTGTTGTGTCCCAGATACGTGTGGGATAAAGGAGGCGTGGCCATTGACGTGAATTCCAGCCCACGGATACGCATGGACCCCAATGGCACCCTGCACGTTGCACAGACCTGGTCTGGAGACATTGGAACCTACACCTGCAAAGTGACCTCCGTAGGGGGCAATGACTCCCGCAGCGCCCACCTCAGAGTCAGGTCCCAAACCCCTTCCTTCCCGTTCGCTCTGAATCTGTTCTCCCTTCTGTGCCATCTGCCGTGGCTGATGTTTGGATAGCTTGCAACAGTGCTCTGCTATTTTTATATCCACTCTCTGCTTCTTTGCATTACGGATTTTCTACTTTTTCAATCTCTCTAACTCTCTCAGTAAATATTTGTACAGAAAGATTTAGCTCTAACTGCCTGGTAAATATTGAACCTGCAGGTAATTGAACTCTGGGAGAGTGTAGACACCAAGGAGTGCTGTTTAATTCCCTTTGTCTCGGCTGTTGTCCCCTCACAGACAGCTCCCGCACGCTCCAGAGAACCCCATCGCAACATACAGCTCCACGGAGAAACGCACCATCAACCTCACATGGGCGCAGGCCTTTGATGGCAACAGTCCCCTCATCCGCTACATTCTGGAGGTGTCAGAGAACAGTGAGTGAACCACAGCACATTTCTTCCTGAATGTCTGGTTCTCGTGCTGAGTCTAGTAATACAATCTCTACAATTTGGATGCCATTAAATATTTTGCCATTCACACGGCTTTCAGTTCTACTGCTTAGGAAAATATTTGGCATCCATATTTCTTTGAGTCTGTGCATTCATAAATTCACACTTTAGACTAGAGGCGTAAATGATCCCTGTTCAGACCAGATTAGATATAATTTCCTTGGCTAAAAGCCGATTCACTTAAAAAGGAAAGGCGACGCATGAAAGAATGAATAGAAGGGCTGTGAAAAAGAATTTACACTCAACATTGGATAATTTTGCTAATTAAAAGCGCATCTAGATTAAAAAATACATTTGGACACTTTGAAAACCTAAAGAAAACAAAAGTATGGACGTTTATGTGTTTGGTTTTTGTTGTTTTTTTGATAAATATGGTAACTATATTCTTCAATAATGATATTTACGTACTTAAGGCTTTACCTTGCTGTTTGTAATACAGGTATGCACAGTTTAACTACCATCCAAACAACATTCGCTTTGACAACCAAGGTCTGAACAATTATAATCAATTATAATAGGAAATAAAACTCTGGACGTTGCGGTCATAAAAAGCCAAACAATGCAGCCACCTCAACAGCCAATCGATGCTGTGGATCCACGAGCAGAGATGGGAGTTTAAGAGCAGAAGTCCGTCATTAGCTCACATTTGGAATAGAGACTGTTCTAACTCGGTTGGTGTGTTTAGGGACTTTTTTTGTGCGTCTGTGTGTATGACTGTCCTCTCCTTATTTGTGACAAGCTGTAAATGGCATTCATAACTGTATGTGCTTGTCCTATTGTAAGTAGTACTATTCTTTTGTCTTTTGTTTCCGTACTACCTGTGTATTCTCTCTTATCTATAACTATATAAACTGTTGCACAGTCATTGATGTTCATAGTCATATCTATCAATGTATTTTTATCTTCTGTCAAATGAAAATAGGAGTCGTTCAATTAAGCGTTAATACAAGAGAGCGAGTGCTTTAATGTCATACCGCAGAACACCCGTGCCAATATCTCACGTTAGAGCACAACCTCGAGTGTATTATTGTGATTATACCACAGTTCTGTTATCGTCATATATTGTTAGATTTTAAGATAGAGGACAGAAAAAACGATTTGTTTGTCAGCCTTCCGCGAGGTAAAATAGCTCCATTCTATCGTTCCCTCGCGGCTAAGCCCTTCAGTCATTAAAGTCGAGGAACAGAATTACCCATAACTGTTTATTATACAGACCATAATCACAAATATATCGATTGGTAAGTTTTAATTTATTAAAAAGAAGTTTATTTACATTCAGCAAATAAAATGGGTGGGGTTTACAAGGCAGGCTGTTACTAAGATACAATATTCTTCTGACTAAAGCAAATCGGAGTGAGATCCTGGTGTTCTAACCAAAGTCTAGGATCTCGTTTGATTAACGATTATAAATTTGTATGATGAAGCTCTTGATGTTAATCTTTTCAGTCAGAAATGTAACGCAGAGTTCCAGAGCATCAGCAGCATCTCTGGGTTAGAGCTGGACTTACAGATAATAAACCTGTCAAATGAATGAAGCTCCGATCAGCCGTGCATGGTGTTTAATGAAAGATGCAGAGTTTAATTCCAGCAAACGATATCTTTGTGAGGGATGAAGCTGATTCAGGTCATTTTTGTTGATGGGACTAATGCTGCCTTCAAGTGGTGTCGGAAATATCGTATTTACGAGATGAGATCACACAAACGTCACTGCAATGTCGTATTTACCAGTGGGAAACTCGGATTTTTCGATAAGCCCCTGACTTTCCGAGTTGGGGGCGTGTCAGTAACGAAACGTCATGGCGGCTGCCGGCATGGATGCTGCTACTACAGTAAGCGTAAAGTTTTTAGTTTACTACCAGTAGTTTTGCATGTTAACTGTACAGTTTAAGCTAGTGTACATTTTGTCCAACTTGCAGTAATGTTAATGAGGAGTTACAACAAAATAATATTATATAATATATAATATTACCTTAGAGACAGTGGCACTGACAACGAGACAGGAAGCAGAGCTGGAGGTGGCAGAACTTAAGATGTTGAGGTTCTCTTTAGGAGTGTCTAGGGTGGACAGGATTAGGAATGAGATCATCAGAGGGACAGCACAGGTTGGAAAATTGGAAGACAAAATTCGAGAGGGAAGACTGAGATGGTTTGGACATGTGCAGAGGAGGGATAGTGGATATATTGGTAGGAGAATGTTGGAGATGGAGCTGCCAGGCAAGAGACAGAGAGGAAGACCAAAGAGGAGTTATTTGGTTGTGGTAAATGAAGATATGCAGGGAGTTGGGGTGAGAGTAGAGGACGTGGAGGACAGGGTGAGGTGGAAACGTTTAACTCGCTGTGGTGACCCCTGATAAAGGGAGAAGCCGAAAGAAGAAGAAGAAGAAGATAAAATATTACTATCTAATTCGTGTCCTGTTCGCTTCATTCTCTTCAAGTAAGGCTAAATAAACTTGCTGGTTTTGCCTATACAAAAATAGAAATAGTACAAACAAAAGTTTTCTTTTGGCGTCACCACCCGACAAAAAACCCTTGAACGTACATCATGTCGTAAGTAGTACCTCCGAACTCGGAAGTAGGAACTTCCAAGGACGACTTGAAGGCAGCATAAAACTGATCTTCAGTCTCGTTGCTGTGAATCCGTTAAGAGCCCGGGACGTTTGATTTAAAGTAGTGACTTTGTTTCGCTTTTCCAGCGCTTCCAAATCCTAAAGGTGATAAACCTTTGGTTCAGGTGGTCATTAATAGCTTCATCTTCCAAATTTAAATCGTTTTCAAAACCAATAGATTTTATAAACTAATTATAGCTTTCATTTCGGCAGTATTTTACTCATTATAATTTGGCTGCTTTTTAGATTACGCGTGTGCCGCGGATGAATACTTATAGAGCGTCGGTCACAGTGCCGTTATCGTCAATACTGTCACAGCGGAAGCCAATCCTCTCTGAGCCAATCAGATTGCGGGGTCGGAACTAACTGTGGTATAATCACTCATTAATCACTCGTGTTCTCAGTGGTATCTCTGATGCGTTTACGCATCGTTTGCATGCAGTTTTCTTGTGAAGATACCCTTTATATTTACATTACACTAGCATAAAAGACTATGTGACTATGGTAATTACCAGTCAATGGCGATTCTGTTTCACAGAACGTAGCACGGTTGTTAAACGGCGCATACCTGTATTACTATCCACAGCGCTTTCTCTAAAATTACATCTCAGTGGGAACACCCATAATTTTTGGTCAACTCCAGCAAAGAAAATATGGTGCTGCTTTAGTTATAAACTGACAAGATGATAGGTAGCGCCGCTTCTATGGTGTCCACAACAATGGCATGAGATGTTGTCTATTGTAGGCCACTCTTCCATTATTGGACTGCACAGTTCTGCAAGAGTTTGTAGGTACTTTGAACACCCATTTTGATTCCTTTCCCTGCTGTTCTAAATAACTGTGCAATTTGTGATGGGTTTAGTCTAGTGATTTTGCTTACAAGACAACGTGTCTGAAATGTTGTGACTGCCTTTGATGGGTTGTCCTTTCACCATACCAAATGCAGTCCACCAAAATCAGTCTATTATTCTTTATAGTCAATAGGTTGCAGCTTGTTGTTGGTCAGACTCATGAAATGCATTATTTACAGAGATAGTGTTGTGCTGCGTAAGATACGTGTGCAAAAGAACACACATCAATGGAAGTCAAATTTGAGTTGCTTAGACTGGCTCTCAAAATCACTGGCTCTCAAGCCCAACCAAAACATCTGGAATTATTTGTAGGAGCAGATCGTATGCTCAAATATGCACACAAACTAGATAAACTTTGCATTCAGTTAGTGGAAGAGTGGGCTAAATTGATTAAAAAAAAACATTTTAAGAAACTGATTAATCCTTGACTGACGTGAAAGTATGAAGGATGAATATCCACATGTAATTTTATTGTCTGGGGAGCTTATTATATTGCTTGGGTGTGATCTTTGGATTGTATAAGACAATTTCTGTGTGAGAGCATTGCTGTTTGTGCTGAAACACCCACAAAAGTGGAGTTTGTAGTTCTCAGGCGCTCCGGCCGCATAATAGATTTCATTGTTGTTCTGTCAGCACCCTGCAGTGTAACTGATAACCTCACTGAACATTTTTTTTTCAGATGCCCCATGGACCGTGCTCTTGGCCAACATTGAGCCAGAGGCGACCAGTGTGAATGTAGGAGGTCTCATTCCTGCACGTTCCTACCAGTTCCGTCTGTGTGCCGTCAACGACGTGGGCAAGGGCCAGTTTAGCAGGGAGACAGTCAGGTGAGCATGTTACATGTTTGCATTATGATATGAACAGGAAACCTGCTAGTCCACACGCTATCCAACTGGGAAAAACTGGACTTGGTTTGTATCACAGGTCAAACCTGCACCAAAAATTTAAGCACCCGCCTCAATGTGTGCAACAGTCCTCAAAACCTGCATGAAAAGAAAGAGGGTTGGGAAATGGCTAGATAACATTTCCCATAAAAACTGAACAAACCTTCAGAAGCACACAGCAAAAATCCATATGCTCTACTGTATGTGCCGTCTGGTGCAACAGAATGAGTGAAGTAAAGATCATGGTGAAAATCATAGAGACTTACAACACACTAGAAATACACAATGTAGGTACGGCGATTTGATTATGCCAGAATGAGGCAGGATGTTTCCCAAAATAAATAAAGGAAATCTGGCTCCCTGTAATGTGGGGTCACCGCTAGGGGTTGGGCAAAATATCGATACGCCAATATGTTGTGTCGCTTTCTTTTGCGATACGTTATTGATACACTGGCGCCAAATATCGATATTTTTATTTAAACATAACGGACTAAATCTAAACGGACTGTCTCTCCAATTTGACTTTGACCAATGGGGTAAACCTGTGGTGAAAAAAAAGAAGTTCACAGGGCAGAAATGCAGTGATCCTCTGTGCAATGGCTGCACAGACGAGTGTATTCACTTCTAAACATGCTGATCAGTTGTTGTTCCTGTTATGCTTGTTCTTTTTTTGTATTAATTAATTTTTTCCTATAAGCTTAAATTACACAGTTTGAAAAGATGTTACTCAGCCACAGTTGGTTTCTACCTTTAGACATTTTAACCCCAGAACTGTTCTGCTTTTTGGCAGCTTATAGCTACAGTGGGGCAAAAAAGTATTTAGTCAGCCACTGATTGTGCAAGTTCTCGTACTTAGAAAGATGAGAAAGGTCTGTAATTTTCATTATTTACACTTCAAGTATGAGAGACAAAATGAGAAAGAAAAATCCAGGAAACCACACTGTAGGATTTTTAAAGAATTTAATTGTACATCATGATGGAAAATAAGTATTTGGTCACCCACAAACAAGCAAGATTTCTGGCTCTCACAGACCTGTAACTACTTCTTTAAGAAGCTCTTCTGTCCTCCACTCGTTATCTGTATAAAAAACACCTGTCCACAGTCTCAAACATTCAGACTCCAAACTCAACCATGGGCAAGACCAGAGCTGTCAAAGGACACCAGGAAGAAAATTGTAGACCTGCACCAGGCTGGGAAGAGTGAATCTAGAATTGGCAAGCAGGTTGGTGTGAATAAATCAACTGTGGGAGCAATTGTAAGAAAATGGAAAATGGGCCAAAATACCAGCTACAGTGTGTGCAAACCTGAAGAAGACTTACAGGAAACGTTTGAGAAAGGTTATCTTACAAAGTATTGAGTTGAACTTTTGTTATTGACCAAATACTTATTTTCCACCGTAAATTACAATTAAATTCTTTAAAAATCCTACAATGTGATTTCCTGGATTTTTTTTCTCATTTTGTCTCTCATAGTTGAAGTGTAGCTATGATGAAAATTACAGACCTCTGTTCAATCTCTTTCTACGTAGGAGCAACTTGCAACAATCAGGTGGCTGACTAAATACTTTTTTGCCTCACTGTATTTGCATAATGTTCACACACACACAACATAAATGGACAAGTTTGTAGTCAGTGTATGTGTGTTAATGTTGTTACATATTTTTTCAAATTCTTTGAAACTGACATTAATTAATACATGATTCCTGCTATTTGCCGAGTTAGGTTTATTTTGATGTATCGTAGGGGATTGTCTTGCAATATATCACATAATTGCTGTATTGTGATATCACTGTTATCATGGGCAACGTATTGTGATATCATATCGTGAGGTGCCCTGTGATTCCCACCCCTTTTCACCTGAGTTTGTGCTTTGGGTCACACAGACCCAGCCCCCACTCCAAGATGAGGTGGAAAGACACACTTTAAACACCATCTGAGGTTTTGGTGCCGGGAAACCATACATTAGTAATAATATGTTAAACTTATGTAGCACCTTTCACAAACCCAAGGTCGCTTCACGGTGTGACAGGAGGGGAGGCGAATATTAGAGGCAATGAATGTATTAGCTGAGCTTTGAAGGTGAAGAAAGAGGTAGAAGAGTGAATAGATGAAGGTAAGGACTTCCATAGGATAGGGACAGCAACACTATAGTGGAAAGCTTCAACCTAGGCTTTAAAGGTTAACAGCAGGATTTTGTAGGTGGATGTGTTCTGTAACCATTGAACGTCAGTGTAACTGATGAAGAATGGAAGTAACCAGTGCAGACTTCTTAGTGGATAGTAAGACCCTGGCTGTGGAGTTTTGGATGTATTGGAGTGGACATAAAGTTTTAGCAGCTAAACCCTACAACAGAGTATTAAAATAATCTAATGCAGAAATAATGAAAGCATGCACCAGGATCAGTACTCACACTGAGCCTGGTTGCCTTGAACCACACCATTTGTCTTCCCTCCCCACCTTCCTGCTGGCTTGCTCTCACGTTGTGCTTCAAAATGTTCTGTACCCAAGCATGCTTACTTCATCACGATGCTTTAGAGATGCGCTCTTGTACTTCATTTGTGGATTTTTTTTTACACGTTTTGGGCGCGCAGACACACAGCCCTCTCATATGCATTCTAATAAATGTATATATTATTCAACACAGTAATTTTTTATGTACGTGCTGCACGTATAAGCAGATTGTTATGGAGGCAGCTGATGCTGTGTTCCATGTTTGTCCAGTGGACCACGGAGTCTTCAAGCATGATGCATGTGGTTCAGCGTACTTCGCTTTGGCGTCAAACATGCCCCGAAACGGTACAGGTCGCCTAGTGTGGGTATGCCCTTAGTCAGGGATTTAATAGGAAGACCAAAAGTGAGACATGAGTCAAATCGAACAAAGTTTTGTGCAATATAGGATGGGATGACTGGAGTTCCATCAACAAGAAGGAAGCACTCTGAGTAGGCAGAGATGGCTGACTTGGTATAAATTTTATTATTATTTTTTTTTTTTACATTTAGCTTAAAGTTAGAATTCCACCGATGTGTTAACTCCTGAATAGCAGCATGGGTAGAGTAAATGATTCTGGGTTTGAGACTAAAATAGATCTGTGTAGCATCATCTGCATAGCAATGGAGATTAAGGCCATGGGAATAAAAAGTGTTTCCAAGGCGCACTACATAGTTAAAAAAAAAGCAGGGGACCAAGAACAAAGCCTTGGAGGACTTTTTGAGTAACCAGAGCAGATACTGATTTGTGCCTCTCAATCACAACAAAATGAGATGTATGTTAAATAAGATGTGAATCAAGACAACACAGTGCCAGAGAGACCATCAAATGAGTATATTATGACCAACACTTCAACTTAACAGCACCAGGAACCTGAGTCTTAGTGCTAAGGGTAGCTCCTAGTGGCGAAAAGCCAAATCTTAGAAATGTGGTTATTTCCCCTTTAAAGACAGAAAGTTATTCATAAAGCATCTTAACCCCTAAAAGAGCTCTTAAGGTGAAAAACTGTTAGGAGTAGGAAGGAGGAGTTTTAGGAGGGTTAGAAGTTCTCTTAAGTCGCAGAGAAAATGGCGGAAAGACGAGGAGGCTGCATAATGTTAACTTTATTAGATGGATAACGTTATTAGAGACGCGTTCACATCTACACAGCGCAACAATGCTGTAACACCCGAAATGAATGCTACATACAATGGGGCAAAAAAGTATTTAGTCAGCCACTGATTGTGCAAGTTCTCCTACTTAGATGAGAGAAATATGAGAGAGGTCTGTAATTTTCATCATAGGTACACTTCAACTATGAGAGACAAAATGAGGGGAAAAAATCAGGAAATCACATTGTAGGATTTTTAAAGAATTGTAAATCATGGTTTAAAATAAGTATTTGGTCACCCACAAACAAGCAAGATTTCTGGCTCTCACAGACCTGTAACTTCTTCTATAAGAAGCTCTTCTGTCCTCCACTCGACAGCCCCAAAACATCACTGCTCAAGAGGAGATCTGCATGGAGGAATGGGCCAAAATACCAGCTACAGTGTGTGCAAACCTGGTGAAGACTTACAGGAAACGTTTGACCTCTCTGACGAAGAGGTTAAAACCTTTTGGCAGCAAAGGTTATGTTTACTAAGTATTGAGTTGAACTTTTGTTATTGACCAAACGACTTATTTTCCACCATGATTTACAATTAAATTCTTGTAAAAATCCTACAACTGTGTTTTTTCCTGGATTTTTTTTCCACTCATTTTGAAGTTGGAAGTGTACCTATGATGAAACTTACAGACCTCTTCTCATCTTTCTAAGTAGAGAACTTGCACAACAGTGGCTGACTAAATACTTTTTTTTGCCCTCACTGGTACGAACCAACCCCACAAGTTAAATAGAATGATGAGTAGACAGCGAAGTAATTGAAAGAGAGAACCACATTTATCTCCAGTTGGCAGGGACAGGCCGTCACAATCTAATCTAAAGAATGCATCATACCTAGAACCGGTGCCAACCCCACCTCTTCCATAAGATAAGTTTTTTTTTCTTCTCCTTGCTCAGAGTCACGATCACTTGCTTCAGATCACTCTTAATACGCTTAACAACTCCCAGCTAGGAGTTTTTTAAGCTAAGTTAGGAGCTCTCTAAGCAGTTTCTTAGAATCTTTATGAATACGACCCATGAACTTTTCATGCGCCAGGGTACAACCTGAACTTAATGGTTCCATGGAATAGGACGCAGCTTCAACATGAGACTGAACTGCAAACCAGTGATCTACTGCTTAGTCACTCTAGTTCATGTCCCCAACTTTGTCAGTTGCATTTCAAAGTCACTGGCACTGTTAAGTTCGGGTGGTACTAAAGTGCCCCGCCTACTGAAGGTTTCGCCCCCCGCTTGTTACACACTCCCCTTATCAGAATATCTACTGAATTTTTGGTGTCTATTTACATTTGGAAAGCAGGGTACATTGCAATCTAATATTGTCACATTGGCAAAAAGCAAATAATGTACTGTAGTATAAAAATGTGGGACTGGTTTTGTAGTTTGTAAAGTAAGTGATATTAGAAGAGATTAAAGAAGGGAACTTGCATGTTTGCACAGTGTAAGTGAAAAAGGCAAACAGTATGCATTCTTATTGGTATTATTACCAGTGAGCCAGAAGGGTGGTCAGTGTCAGCATGCCTTTGGAGAAGTTAAGCACCATTCTTTTCATGATGTAACTGAATAATTTATGTATCAAAATATTTCAAGTTGAGAGCCTCAGAGGGGCCTAAGTGAGCTGTTTCAATAGGGTCTTGGGGCATGTCGGGCAAAACAAAGAGCTGAGCTGTAATCCTCCAAACAGCTTTTTAGTTAAACAAAAAGGGTGGCCAAAAACCCAATCCTTTTATCAGAAAGCTTTCATCTCGCAGACTTGTCATCCAGGCCAGCAGAGGTGCATTATCCAGTTGTAATGGCACTGCACACGCTCACCAGGATGCTCAAGTATTCAGAGATTTAGCTACTTTTGTCTGGACTACAAAGATCTGAGTTTGCTGTAGCTTCATTCTTCAAATACACTCTGATCTCATGAGAATGGTCCCAAAGTCTCACAACTGTCAGACACAGTGTACTCAGGCAGCCTTGTATTGCTATTTTGTGTTTTTTTTTTAATTCTCATAATGAAACATCAGCAACAAAAATAACTGCAGCTATAACCTTAAGAGTAACAAAGGTGACTGGGGACAGCAGTAATGTGTGGGGTTTATATAATGAGTCAGTAATTAGATGAGTTTACGAATGTGTTTACCTGTGGAGAAGCCAGCAGTAAGATAATAGTTGTCCATTTGCTTATAGTTTAGAGCAATAGCTTTTTTATTGACCAAGAAGTGCTATAAGCACCATAAGCAGCATTGTTTTATTATCCATGCATTATACAGAACTGTACATACACTTTTAGTAAAATGAATCCGATAACAGACAGTAAGCTTTTTAAAGTTTTATATATATATATTTACATTTACAGCATTTAGCCCTTCCAGAGCGACCTACAATTGATACAATCTAACAATCCAAGCAGTTGTGGGTTAAGGGTCTTGCTCAAGGACCCAACAGTGGCAGCTTGGCAGAGGTGGGATTTGAACCCTGGACCTTCTGGTCCATAGTCCAATACCTTACCCGCTAGGCTACCACAGTCCACATATATTTTTTTAGCTTTTTGTTTAATAACGTTTCCTAATATCAGTATGTTATTATTTGTAATTGAGGGAGTGTGTGGCTTATTAGTCTACTAAACAGAAGAGTTTTAATCCCAGGTCTTGAACTTTCAACTGCTTAACTTAGTTGTACTGTATGTCAATCTGGATAAGGGTATCTGCTAAATGCCGTAAATTCAAATGAACCAATTAGTTCATTATTTTGATAACTGTTTTGTGAGCTGCACTAATAAGCATCCACATACTTAAATAGATTTCAACCACTGTTCCTGGGACTACAACAGTGCTTGAAATGTGGCAAGTAGAAAGAATGTGGGTTTGTTTCCCAATGCTTTTGGCCACATGTGGGTTTGTGTTTCAGTACTGTTGGCCTCATGTGGGATTGTTTATGTCTCAATACTTTTTGCAACATGTGGGTTTGTGTCTCAATATGTTGTGTGTGTGTGTGTGTGCATGTGCGTGTGTGTGTGTGTGTGTGTGTGTGTGTGTGTGTGTGTGTGTGTGTGTGAGAGAGAGAGAGAGAGAAAAATATGAACCCCAAATATTTTATGTTTTATCTGGTCAACTTCATTGCATTTCATTTAAACATCCATTCCTGCATTTCAGGCCTGCAACACATTCCAAAAAAAAAGTTGGGATGGTAATGCATTTCCTTTTTGTAGTGTCGCCATTCCCTCTCACAACACTTAAACGTTTTGGCACTGAGGAGACCAAGCGATGAAGTGTTTCAGGTGTTATTTTGTCCCATTCATACAAACATGTCCTGAAGTCTGCAACAGCATGGAGTTGTCATTGTGGCATTTGTCGTTTCAAAATTCTCCACACATTCTCAATTGGTGACAGTCCAAGATTACAGGCAGGACAGTCCAGCACCCATACCCTCTTCTTCTGCAGTCATGTGTGCAGCATGTGGTTTTACATTGTCTTGTTGAAGAATGCACAGATGTCCCTGGAAAAGATGTCATCTTAAAGGCAGTGTATGTTGCTCTAAAATCTCAATGTACTTTTCTGCATTAATTAATTAAATTACTCTTGCCAAGGACACTGACACAACCCCATACCATGACAGACCCTGGTTTTTGGACTTGTTGCTTATAACAGGTGCTTTTTTGTCTTTGGTCTGGAGCTCACGGCATCCATTCTTCCAAAAAAGATCTGGAATACTGATTCCTCTGGCCATAGTACACATTTCCACTGTGTGGTGGTCCATCCTAGATGCCTCTGCATCCAGAGCAGTCGATCCCACTTCTGGACATGGTTAACATGAGGCTTCTTTTTTACACAGTAACGTGTTAAGTGGCATTTGTGAATGCTACTCCATGTTGTAATGCTTGACAAAGGTTTGCCAAAGTAATCCCTTGCCCATGTGGTTCTATCAGCTATTGATGAATGATGGTTCTTGATGAAGTGACGTCTGAGGGATCAGAAATTGTGAGTGTTCCTGCAGATTTCTCCAGATTAACTGAATCATTTAATGATATATTGCACTGTAGACATATGTGAAATTATTGTAATGTTTAAAGTCTGTGTTTATGTGTATTATGTATATATGGATGTGTGATAACAAATGAAACGAAGTTGCCCAGACAAAACATGAAATATCTTTGGTTCATACTGCCTGCAATGAAAGTCAAAGTAAATGTAAAGAAAGCTGGGGTTTTTTCCATTTTCCTTTTTCTGACTTGGGGTTGTATAAATGAAGGGGGAAGGTTATAAATGGAAAACGGAAAACAGAAGAAAAAAAAACCAATAACACGTCAAATCATCAGGATTGAACACTCAAAGCAACATGCAACAACATAAATGAAAAACAAATGCAAACAGGAGCCAATGTTTGTGACAGAACTGTAAGAACTTGGGTGAATGAAATGGGATTTACATATAGAAAAGCCAACGAAAACCAGCACTAACAGATAAATGGAAGAAAACACGGTTACGGTGTGCCAAAGAGAAGCAATCATGTAGTGTGTATGATTTGATGAACGTGATATTTGATACTTTTGTCTGGTGCAGCTCTAGTGAAACATATAAAGATGTCTTCCTGAAGAAAACAATCAAATTTCCCCTCTCATTTATGATATGGGCTTCTATGTCAGGTAAAGGACCAAGGGTGATGGCAATCATTACCTAAACTGTCAGTGCACAGGTGTACACTGAAATTTTGGACACTTTTCTCATTCCATGGATGGAAAATAGGTTTGATGATGATAATGTAATTTTTCAGGATGATATTGCTTCTTGGTACAGAGCAAAGAGTGCTAAAGCTTCAAGAAAGGCATAACAGCTCAATGACATGGGGAGTCCAGATATCAATCTGAGAATTTATGCTGGAAGTTATAAAGGCTTCATCATATAAAGCTGATCCGTCAACCGCTATTTGAGCAAGATGGAACCGGCTTGATATAGGATATTGTTTTTCATTAGTGAAGTCAATGCTTCAAAGAATTCAGAGTGTTGTCTTTAGCTGTGAAGTGGAAAAAGCTGGATGAACATCCTCTTGGGCAATTTTGTAATTTTCCCAGGGACTCTACCTTTGGCGGTTGTAGGTAAAGGAGGGGGGTGGATTCCACAGAATGTCCATTTAGGCGGATATATGCCCTGGATAGGACACCAGTCCATCACAGGGTTCTATTCAGACATGCTTTAAACATTATACATTTTTGTAAGGGTTTTTGATGATGACACTTGCATGTAGATCAGGTTTGTGCACAGTGGCAGTTCCACGCTCGGGGCTGGCTCATCCAGCGTGTCAGACTCCAATTCCATAATTCCTTTCACACAAATAAGCAGACCAAACCATGCCTCTGGAATCAGGAGTTTTGATTTGCCAGTGTGTTGACTTCCACACACCTGTTCCGCATTCATTAATTTCCCACAGGACATTTAAACCCTGTGCTATGTTCACTCCACATGAAATCACCCTATCATTGCACGTTTCTGAGCCATCACCTACTGTTGTTTATCTCTTGCTGTCGATCTCTGGCTGTTTGACTACATTTTCGCCTTTTGGATATATTGCTCATTGTTTTGTTCCTGGTTTTGACTTGGACTGATTTTGTCTTCACTTGGGCCTGTGTGTGTGTACCTCTGCTGCCTACTTCATATTAAAGATGCAGTACACTAGCTCCCTGTACTCATCTCTGCTCACTCACAGGAACAGTGCACAGCTACGCTCATACAAGCCAAACTTTCCCGGAGCTCATTGTCAATGATGTGAGCGTTTTGGTTTGCGTACCTGACCAGTCTATGAGCAGTCTTTTTGGTCACCCAGAGCTTGTATTGACTTCACACTAAAACAACCGAGATGGTCTTTTTGACCATTTTGAAATTTTAATAGCTTTAACATAATCCACATCGATCTTTGACTTTTATTATATTAGAGCATATTTAATCTTATATTGTTATGAAATGATTATTACAATGAACAAAAATGTTCTTCTGAGCACATATACCTTGAAAGTTAATAGCAGCTATTTTGACCATATGTTTTTTGAATTCATCTTTGAGTCCCACCTGGGACTGTGGTGGCCTAGAGGTTAAGGTGCAGGACTATGAACCAGAAGGCCCAGGGTTCAAATCCCACCTCAACCAAGCTGCCACTGTTGGATCCTTGAGCAAGACCCTTAACCCACAATTGCTTGGATTGTAAGACTGTACCAATTGTAAGTCGCTCTGGATAAGGGTGTCTGCTAAATGCTGTAAATGTAAATGTAAATCTCGTCTCCCCAAGCCAGATGTTTTTACCTGTTATTACTGTGACAACAAAGTTATTGTTTACGTGGCTACATTACAGTGACTACTGCACCTACTGATGCTTTAGAGCCTTCAGGAGGCTAACTCTGATGGTGGTGAAGGAACCTCAGATTCAGATAGTGATGCCTCCTGGGTTCATGTCAGCGCTTCATCTGACTATTTGGACACTGAGAATGATTCAGACAAAACTCAGTATAACAAAAACATCTGAACAAATCAAAATCTACACCAGCTGGTCCAGATGTTCCAGATTCTTTTGGTAGGTTAAGTATAGTTTGTTAAAATAATACTTCCCGCTTCATTTTATCAATAACTAATGATGAAAACTTAGAAAACTTATTATTGACATTTTTATGACCTATTTCTTCATGAGAAATGCATTTTCTATTATGTAATGTCTTATAAATAAGCATGCATATTCCAAACGGTCAAAATGACTGGCCATTCTAGAAGCTATGGAATCCTGGGCATTCTAGTGTTCAGTCGTTCCCATTAACTTCTGTTTCTGAATGACAGAACTTTGAAGTTCTTGAAAAAGACTTGAAGTTCACATGATTCATTAAACTGTGGAATTATCCACTCCTAACTTCAGTTAAGGTCAAACAAGTTAAATATGTTCTGAGACCTACCTGTAAACAGTATCATTATCAACTACCCAAGTTTTTAAATTAATATGTCACCTTTTTATTTTGTTAAGTTCAAACAAACCATTCTTATGCATTAGGTTTGGAAAAATATGCATTCAGAAAGTTTTCAGACCCTTTCCCTTTTTTCACATTCTATGTTGAGGGCTTGTGCTAAAATAAAAAAAACAATTAAGTTTCCTCCATCAATCTCCCAATTCTCCATAATGAGACTGTGAAAACAGAATTATATAATGTTTTGCATATTTATTAAAAAAGGAAAAACTAAAATTTAGCATGGACATAAATCTCCATACCCTTTGCTATGACACTTGAAATTTATCTCTGGGGGCCTCCCATTACTCTTGATCATCTTTGAGATGTTTCTACACCTTGATTGGAGTTCACCTGTGGTAAATTCAGTTGATTGAACATGATTTGGAATATATAAGGTCCCACAGCTAACAATGCATATCAGAGCAAAAACCAAACCAAGAGGAGGAAAGAACTGCCTGTAGAGAGGCAGGATTGTGTGGAGGCATTGAAAGTGCTGCACTGAAAGTTCCCAAGAGCGTAACGACCTCCATAATTTGAATGGAAGAAGTCTGGAACAACCAGGATTCTTCCTACAGCTGGCCGCCCCACCAAACTAAGTAATTGGGGCAGAAGGACCTTGATACGAGAATTGACCAAGAACCCAATGGTCAATCTGGCTGAGCTCCAAGGATCCTGTGTGCAGCGCTCCACCAATCTGGGTGTTTTGGCAGAGTTGCCAGACAGAACCCTCTCCTCAGTAAAATACACATGAAAGCATGTTGGGTGCTTTTTTGCAAACTAGCTGTGTTAACTGTGAGACCTTATATAGACAGGTGTGTGTCTTTCCAAATCATGTCCAGTCAACTGAATTTACCACAGGAGGACTCCAGTCAAGGTGTAGAAACATCTCAAAGATGATCAAGAGAAATGGGAGGCCCCAGTGCTAAATGTCAAATATCATAGCAAAGGGTCTGAATACTTATGTCCATGCGAAATTGTAGTTTTTCCTATTCCGTGCAGATTGATGGGGGAATACTTGATTGTTTTTTTTTCTTTTTTAAGCACAAGGCCTCACCATAACAGAATATAATAACATAATATGTAAGTCTTCACTCACTGGCATGGGTACCCCAGTGCTCTGCTGCTCTATTAACTATTCTAGTTTTGTCCTCCTCACTAGAGTCCCATTTCGGGCCTATTTACCATGTGTTCTTGTGATCAGTCTAGCCAACCCTACAGGTTTCTGGGAGAGGGCCATAATCTAGTTGTTGCAAGTGCTGTTGAGTGGCTTGAAAGACACTTGAGGAGCATCCCGTTGGTTATATCTATTTGCATAAACAGGGATAATGTAACTAAATGAGCTTGGATTCATAAAGGCTAAACACTGATCATTATCGGATTATGCATGTATATATTAGTAAGGCTATTGCACTAGTACACAAAATAAATGTATTTTGTACACGCATTAAATGCACATATTTTAGTTGTAAAATATAAAATACACATAGCCCACTACAATCTTATTTAGTATGTGAATATCCTTAATTATAATTAATTAGGTCACACACTTTTAATATTTTGTTGGGTCGCTTTGATTACGGTACGCATTCGCTGTGGCATCGTTTCCACAAGCTTCTGCAATCTCACAGCATTTATTTCCATCCAGAGTTGCTTTAATTTTTCCCCAAGATCTTGTATTGATGATGGGAGATTGGACCACTGCACAAAGTCTTCTCCAGGATAACGTAGATTCTCAATGGGCTTCAGGTCTGGACTCTGTGGTGGCCAATCCATGTGTGAAAATGATAGCTCATGCTCCCTGAACCACTCTTTCACAATTTGAGCCCGATGTATCCTGGCATTGTCATCTTGGAATATTCCCGTGGCATCAGGGAAGAAAAAATCCATTGATGGAATAACCTGGTCGTCAGGCAGTCAGCTGACCTCATTCTTTGGGCACATAACGTTGCTGAACCTAGATCTGACCAACTGCAGCAACCCCAGATCATAGCACTGCCCCCACAGGCTTGATTTGGCAATAAGCATGATAGGTGCATCACTTCAACTGCCTCTCTTCTTACCCTGATGTACCCATCACTCTGGAACAGGGTAAATCTGGACTCATCAGACCACATGACCTTCTCCCATTGCTCCAGAGTCCAATCTTTATGCTCCCTAGCAAATTGAAGCCGTTTTGCCGGTTAGCCTCACTGACAAGTGGTTTTCTTAAGGCTACACAGCTGTTAAGTCCCAATCCCTTGAGTTCCCTTTGCATTGTCCATGTGGAAATGCTTTTACTATCACTATTAAACATATCCCTGAGTTCTGCTGTTGTTTTTCCTCGATTTGATTTCACCAAATGTTTAAGTGATCACCAATCATAATCATTCAAGATTTTTTTTCGACCACATTCATTCCTCGAAGATGATGTTTCCTCACTGTCCTTCCTCTTTTTATGAATGCGTTGGACAGTTCGTAACCCGATTTTAGTAGTTTCAGAAGTCTCCTTAGATGTTTTTTCTGCTTGATGCATGCCAATATTTTGACCCTTCTGAAACAGATTAGCATCTTTTGCACGACCACAGGATGTGTCTTTCGACATGGTTGTTTAAGAAATAAGAAGTTACTCACTGCATCATTCATTCATTCATTCATTCATTCTATCCATATCCATTTAGTCGTGTCCGACCCTTAGATACTCCATAGAGTTTCACAGTGATGGTTTTTACGGAGTAGGTCACCAGAGTAGGTTGCCCCTATCTGAGTGTATATATATGTATCGATATAACTTGTGTCTGTCACGAAAATGGCCATTGAGGCTGATGGTGACGTTAAATAAAACCAAAACAAACAAACAAAACCTTTTTTCTTACTTTTTCTAGCAACAATTGCATCACAAACACATAAGTCATCAGACTTATATCTGACACCAAGTGTGCACCAAGTAGTGAAAACAACCGTTACCTCAAAGCCCAACTTAAGGTGAGGATCTAATATTTTCCTAGCATAGTTTAGTACAGCAAAAATACATGTGCCAAAATACATATTATTTCCGAAACTGTAATTTTAAGGACACTGTGCTTAAAACTGAAACCAAAATTTTTTTATTTTTTTTTCTTATCTTTTCAAATTTATGTTTTGTTTTTGTATTTTCCGAATGACACGTAATAAAACAATATTACTGATACCTCACATGATCAGTGATTAGAGACTGATTGCCTAATGTTTCTGGAAATTGAAAGGATTACACACGGCCAGCATTTTCTATGTGAATCTGCTGCTTTTCTAACTGAATATGTCAGCAGGATAGCCAAGGGAATAATTAGAATTTTTAATTTCGTTCAGTTTAATGGCTATTTAATCGTGACGTTCTGGGTTAGCCAGTGTTTGAAAAATGGGTTTGTTGTTATTTTTCTTGTTTTGACTTCACCATTTTTCATATATATGAGCATAGTTTTACTCCAGATTCCCTTCCTGTCGCAAACCTCCTTCTTTTCCCGGGCTTGGGACCAGCATGAGATATGCTGGATTGCATACCCCAAGGCAGAGTTCTTCTTACTGTTAGAAAAATAAAATTAGTCTTACCATTTATTTAAAAGTCAAAATAATTGAAGTTCTTCTTAAGTGACTTCCTCACTCTTTCGCACTCTGTCACCCTGATCTAGGCCAGTGCCACAGGCAAGCACTCAATGCCAGTGCCTGCATCTCACTCACAGCTCAAAGCTGATTTTTGACACTTTGGTTCAGGGATAAAGGAACATCCAACTCCCAGCCTTGGCTGTAGTAGCCAAGAAAGCACTTCATACTGGAATATGTGCCAATACAATGCCTGCTGTGCCATGGGACACTAATTAGACCAGCGAATTGTGTTCCATTATGGTACTGCTCTGTTCCAATGATAAAACAAATTACCATAAAAGTCTCAAAATTCAGAGAGGTGCAAGTGAGATGCAGACTGTGGCTAGCCAGGGAGATAGAAGCATGCTCAGTGCTCGCCAGATGGAGGTGCTCGTTTCATAGTACCACATCGCAAATGCCTTTCTCTCCTCACGTTCTCCATTAAATATACTGTTTTATATGCCATACACACATTCAGAGTTTGCCAAGCTCAAACCTTTATTCCCAAATCTCCGTTTGTTTGCAATCTGCATTAGCCCAGCCTGACATTAACCTTTTGTCAATACTTTTGCTCTGTTTTCTCTTTTCCATACTTGTATCAACAAGGGATGCATTGAATAATTTATGGGTTTCACCTGAAAAGTTTTGGTGGCTGAAAATTAATTACATCTCTAATTGATAGAAGTATGGGGCTCCACAGGAGATGATATAATTCATCAATGGCATCTTGCCATTTCATCAACTACTGTATTTACACACATAGCATGTGTTTTGTGTGCAGTATAAGGACACAGATGAGTTTACAAATCTAGTTTTGTGCATCCATTATGCACTGCAATGTTTATCCATGTTCTGAACAAGGTTGTGCTGATCCTATACAATTATACAGGTATGTGCCATTTAACAACTGCATTATGTTATGTGAAACAAGTTGTTGATTGACATGGTTGTTGACTGTATATTACCATAGTCACAGTCTATTTATGATACTTTAATATAAATACAAAGTATATTTTCAAAAGAAAACTGTGTGCAAACCTGTATTTAACTAATGACCTTGTCCAATGTAGCTTATAAGTGGTACAACCTTACAACGTTCACTCATTGACAAATAAATAAAGCTGTCGTGGCCTAGTGGTTAAGGTACTGGACTATGGACCAAAAGGTCCAGGGTTCAAATCCCACCTCTGCCAAGCTTCCACTGTTGGGTCCTTGATTGCTTGGATTGTAGGTTTGTATCAATTGTAAGTCGCTCTGGATAAGGGCGTCTGCTAAATGCTGTAAATGTAAAGCCAGATAGAAATGTCAGATTCCTACAAAACTCGGTATGCAGTTACATCACATTTAAATATGTAAATGATTACAGGTGTGCTGCTTAGACACTGGGACTTGCTACAAGAGGGTGTTTTGGGTAGTGTACCTCTTGGTGAGAAATGGTTGATGGGTAGACATGCCTCTAAAACACACTCAAAGACATGTTGCCCAGTTGACAGACTTTGGGACGGACACATGATTAGACAGAGAGAAGCAGGATGGTCATTTTGACGCCATCTAGGCCGTTCTGACCTAACTGTTGTGGTATTGGGAGCAGTGGTTCCCAGGTGCTTTACAGAAGGAAATTTGTTGTCATGTTTTGCCATTGACAGCCAGCCACAATTGGTTTTATTTGACAGTGTCATGAACAAGAAACCTGGACTGCTATGGACTGGGACCATATTTTCTTTAACAACAAATCCAGGTTCCAGGAATCCATTGTGTTTGGGATCCAAGGATGGTTGGGTTTGAGTATGAGTGTGGTGATTGCTTCTATCCGGCCTTTGCTGTGGAGTGACAGGCTGCACCAACTGCTGATGTGATGATCTGGGGAGCTACTGCATACGACAGTGGGTGACTCCTAGCAGTGATATGAGGGCAGTAATGGATCAGCGATATGTGCAGGACATCCTGCAGCCACACATGCTGCCTCTCATGGCAGGGCTTCCAAGTGGCATTTTTCAGCAGGATAATGCTTGCCCAAGCACAGCAAGGGTTTCCCAGGAATGTGTCCACCAGATTGTAACAAGTCCTTGGCCTACCTAGTCGCCAGATTTATTGCCAATCGAGCATTGATGGATCAGCTGGGACACCAACTTCAGCAAACTATGAGAGTGGAAGATCTACAGGCCAAACCATGGGCAAATGTCTCATAAAGGCATGTCTACAGTGGTGCTTGAAAGTTTTGTGAACCCTTTAGAATTTTCTATATTCTTGCATAAATATGACCTAAAACATCATCAGATTTTCACACAAGTCCTAAAAGTAGATAAAGAGAACCCAGTTAAACAAATGAGACAAAAATATTATACTTGTATTATATACAATATTAACATTTATTTATTGAGGAAAATGATCCAATATTACATATATAAGTGAATGGCAAAAGTATGTGAACTTTGCTTTCAGTATCTGTGTGACCCCCCTGTGCAGCAGTAACTGCCAACTAAACGTTTCCTGTAACTGTTGATCAGTCCTGCGCACTGGCTTGAGGAATTTTTAAGCCCATTTCCTCCGTACAGAACAGCTTCAGCTCTGGGATGTTGGTGGGTTTCCTCAGATTAACTGCTTGCTTCAGGTCCTTCCACATTTCGATTGTATTAAGGTCAGGACTTTGACTTGGCCATCCAACACAGTAACTTTATTCTTCTTTAATTGATTAACCAATCTTTTGTAGAACGATTGTGATAATTAGGGTCGTTGTCTTGCTGCATGACCCACCTTCTCTTGAGATTAGTTCATGGACAGATGTCATTTTCCATTAGAATTCGCTGATAGAATTCAGAATTCATTGTTTTTTTCCATCAATGATGGTAAGCCCAGATGCAGCAAAACAGGCCCAACCATGATATTACCACCACCATGTTTCACAGATGGGATAAGGTTCTTATGCTGGAATGCAGTGTTTTCCTTTCTCCAAACATAACACTTTTCTTTTAAACCAAAAAGTTCATTTTTGGTCTCATCAATCTACAAGACATTCTTCCAACAGCCTTCTGGCTTGTCCACGTGATCTTTAGCAAACTGCAGACAAGCAGCAATGTTCTTTTTGGAGATCGATGGCTTTCTCCTTGCAACCCTGCCATGCACACCATTGTTGTTCAGTGTTCTTCTGATGGTGGACTCATGAACATTAACATTAGGCAATGTGAGAGAGGCCTTCAGTTGCTTAGAAGTTACCCTGAGGTTTTTTGTGAACTCGCCAACTATTACACACCTTGTTTTTGGAGTGATCGAGGTTGATCGACCACTCCTGGGGAGGGTAACAATGGTCTTGAGTTTCCTCCATTTGTACACAATATGTCTGACTGTGGATTGGTGGAGTCCAAACTCTTTAGAGATGGTTTTGTAACCTTTTCCAGCCTGATGAGCATCAACAACTTATGAGGTCCTCAGAAATCTCATGTTCATGTGCATGCCATGATACACTTCCATAAAAATGTATTGTGAAGAGCAGACTTTGATAGATCCCTGTTCTTTAAATAACACAGGGGGCCCACTCATCCGTTTGATTGAAAACACCTGACTCTAATTTCACCTTCAAATGAATTGCTAATCCTAGAGGTTCACATACTTTTGCCACTCACTAATATGTAATATTGGTTCACAATCTTTCAAGCACCATGTAGCAATCAGCCACCACTTCCCACCTATAGAAGGTTCTTTTACAAATGTGCAGAGAAGTTAAGAAGGTCTGATAATGCAAAATGTTATCCTTAATGTTCTTTTAATGATTTCTTTTTTTTAATTGTAGCATATTGATGTAGCCAAAAGGATTATGCTATTTCAGTCAGAAGCTGTGTTAAACACAAACTACACTGAGTGGCCACTGTATTAGAAACCCTCATGTAGGAGCATGTTGGACTTATGTTGGCCTTCAGAACCACAGCACTTTTGTCATGGCTATAGGCAGTAGGTTTTGAAATATTTCTGTAAGAACAGTGACCCATGTGGTAAGAATAGCTTCTTGCAGTTTGGGCAAATTAGAGGTACTGATATGCTCTGAAGAACACGCGTGTCCTAGGATGTAGCCTTTTCAAGACCCATCAAAAGAAAAAAGCAAAATAGCCCTTTAAGCCTACTGAAAGATCATTGTCTATGACATGAGGATGTGTTTTGGATGTGTTGTAGCTGATATGTCAATCAATGGATAATAAACGTCAAGTTCAAAGATGCTTTGAAAATGCTGTTCAAAGATCCCTTTGTTTTCTCCATGCCATTTGTTACAATAGCTTAGAGAGCATTTTCAAAAAGTTGCAGTGTGTGCTGATCTTTTTTTTGTTTCTATGATGGAAAGGTCAAATGTTTGAAAATGTCAGTACCCAAATGTGTAATGTTTTCATGGGACGTTTGGGTATCATGCTACAAAAAGTTTTCAAAGTGGGGGGATGGTGCAATTTGTCCAGTTAGTTTGACAGAAAGACTTTGGAGGAAGTTTACATTAACTGGATTGTCACTTGAGTGAGGGAGGAAGGATCTTAAATGGAGGAGAAATCCATCATCACCATATATACTGACTGATCTGCATGCTGGAGGTTTTATAGTTTGATGAGTGGCTACTACTAAATGGTTCAAATAAAAATGTCAAATGGGAAGGGAATGAGATCCAGGCTGTGGCGTGTAAAAACCTTGGGATATTAGTCCTGTTTTGCTCATACATGAGGTGTACAGTGTCTTAATCGTCCCTCCAAACCAAGTTCCAATATATTGCAAATGAATACGTGCAGCTTGACTTTAAAAAGCATTTGAATGTCACTCTGAGTGGACACTATGTCGGTCTTTTAACATTTGAACACACGAATAGTGGATTTAGTGGTCTTCATTAGAAAGATATGGGTTTCTTCAGGTTGAATATCAATGGGATATTGTTTCATAAACTATGTCACTTGCACTCCTTGTGTCCACCTCTGTCTCCTCCTTGTTTACACCGAGTATAAGCTTAAGAACAATATTTCTCAAGCAAGGTTGGCCGTGTCTGGATTCACATGAGGCAAGAGTTGGGTTTTTATTCTAGGGTTAATAAATTAATGAAGACCGGTGGTGGTCGGCTATTCCCAAGGCTATTTTGAAAAGAAGTATCAGCATAAAATATTGTTTCATTTGCTTGAGGCATATTCCAGAATTTTTTTCTAAAATTTGATCATATTCAGGATTAATGAGAGTCTCCTATATATAGAGTATGTTTCGCAAGGAAAACTGTGCAAATGAGTGGAATGGAACCTGTACAGCATCCCAAAGCATATAAACTGTTGTACATACAGTGGTGCTTGAAATTTTTGTGAACCCTTTAGAAAATTTTCTATATTTCTGCATAAATATGACCTAAAACATCATCAGATTTTTAGGACACACAAGTCCTAAAAAGTACATAAGAGAACCCAGTTAAACAAATTGCAAAACTATTTATTTTTGGTCATTTAATTTATTGAGGAAAATGATCCAATATTACATATTAGTGAGTGGCAAAGTTGTGAACCTCTAGGATAAGCATTTTTAATTTTGAAGGTGAAATTAGAGTCAGGGAGTTTCCAATCAATGGGATGACAAATCAGGTGCGAGTTGACACACTGTTGTATTTAAAGACAACAGGGATCTATCAAAGTCTGCTCTTCACACATGTTTGTGGGAAGTGCATCATAGCACGAAAAAAGGATTATTGATGCTTATCAGGCTGGAAAAGGTTTACCCTCCCCCAGGACTGGTCGACCAACAAGATCACTCCAAGAGGCAAGGCGTGTAATAGTTGGTGAGGTCACAAAGGAACCCAGGGTAACTTCTAAGCAACTGAAGGCCTCTCCTCACATTGGCTAATGTTAAATGTTCATGAGTCCACCATCAGAAGAACACTGACCAACCATGGTGTGCACATGGCAGGGGTTGCAAGGAGAAAGCCACTGCTCTCCAAAAAAGAACATTTGCTGTTCGTTTGGCATTTTTGCTAAAGATCACGTGGACAAGCCAGAAGGCTATTGGGGAAGAATGTTTTGTGGACGGATGAGAACAAAAATAGAATATTTTTGATTTAAAAGAAAAGTGTTATGTTTTGAGAAAGGAAAACCCTGCATTCCAGCATAAGAACCTTATCCCATCTGTGAAACATGGTGGTGGTAGTATCATTGGTTTGGGCCTTTGTTTTGCTGCATCTGGGCCAGGACAGCTTGCCATCATTGTATGGAACAATGAATTCTGATTATATCAGATAATTCTACAGGAAAAATGTCAGGACATCTGTCCATGACTGAATCTTGAAAGAAGGTGGGTCATGCAGCAAGACAACGACCCTAAGCACACAAGTCATTCTACCAAAGAATGGTTAAAGAAGGAATAAAGTTAATGTTTTGGAATGGCCAAGTCAAAGTCCTGACCCTTAATCCAATCAAAATGTTGTGGAAGGCCTCTGAACGAAGCAGTTAATGTGAGGAAACCCACCAACAATCCCAGAGTTGAAGCTGTTCTGTACGGAGGAATGGGCTAAAATTCCTCCAGCCGGTGTGCAGGACTGATCAACAGTTTACAGGAAAATGTTTAGCTGCAGTTATTGCTGCACAAGGAGGGGTCACAGCAGCAGATACTGAAAGCAAATCACATACTTTTGCCACTTACTATATGTAATATTGGGATCATTTCCTCAATAAATAATGACCAAGTATAATATTTTTGTCTCATTTTTTAAACTGGTTCTCTATCTACTTTTAGGACTTGTGTGAAAATCTGATGATGTTTTAGGTCATATTTAAGCAGAAATGTAGAAAATTCTAAAGGGTTCACAAACTTTCAAGCACCACTATAGTACCTACTTATTCCAGTAGTCATCAAATCAATATTTTTGAAAATAAATTAAATAAAAAATATAAACAAAGTAAATAAATAATATTTCTTATTACTTATGAGTTAAAAGACAGATTTTTATTTCCTATTATGATTTGTTATAATTGTTTTAAGAACTCTAGTACCCGTATTTAGTAATACCCTGTCTGTAGTACACTTGATAGGCATATAGCAGAGAGGATGGGCAATCAGAAAGTAGGGCTGTGCTAAAAAATCGATACAGAAATATATCACAATATTTATTTTCATGATATACTACATCGATTTTCATTTCAAAATATCGTTTTTTTTGAAGGAAGAAAAACTTGCTTTACATGGGGTGTGAACTACAGTCTCCATGCCTGTAGATGTTGCAGTACAGTGTTTTGGCTCAATTTGTTCACTGAATTATCAGTGGGATGTGATGGATTAAGAAGACTCAGATTGTACACCGTAACTTGTATTTCAGCTGTTTTTGTATTTTCAGTGAAGTATGTGGAATATCACAATATATGGTGATATGCATTGTATTGAAATGTATTGTGATCATAACATGACCAATGTAACATGATCCGTTTCATTTCGTGAAGTCCTCTCCAGTACCCACCCCTATCAGAAAGTCTCATACGCCACAAAGGTTTTAAAAATACTAGAACCAGGTAGGGATTTTCCTACTGGAAATGATGCTCTCACTCTCCAAATATTCACCATTATAAAGATCTACTCTTGCTGCATTCATTTTATGTTTTTAAGTTGTCATTTTGGTCTGTTTTTATTGCCCTTCTGTTTTATATATGATAAAATAAGATATGATATGTCTCATGGTACCCTTCACCCTGTATCCCATACTAATGCTGGAGATATTTCTGTAGAATAATTTGTTGCTAGGAAAGATGTCTGTTCTCTATTGATATAACTGTCAAGCTCAGAATCTATGGGAGGAGATTTAATAAAGCACCATCTGATAATTGCTGTATGCAGATGATTTCTATTTTAGATATGAGACACAGGCAGTATCACTGTTAGTAATGGGTGTATGAGATATGTGATGTGTTTAAAATGCTGATAAAGACGACGCCAGCATGTGCGTGTGACTCGTGAGAGGACTGAGTATGAGAAGAATTCTTTGGCTGCTGGTTGTTTTGTTTCCAGCCGTCATTAAGAACATAATGATGCATGAACAGTTTTATTGTTTCAATTGACTGCCAATTTCACTGGTGGTGGATCTGGATTACACTGTGTGAAGGTCTTAACTAATGCTGCGACCAATTATAACTGGTTAATCTAAGATGTAAAGAAGGAGTAGAAGCAGCATAGACTATTTGTGTTTGGCTGTACATATAATAATGCAGCACTGCCACTATAAACAAGCTTCTAAAGTTGCTGATAATAGTCTGGATGGTCCTTTTCATCTATGGTCCAGAGCACACGGTGTCTATTTCTTCCAAAATAGATCTGGAATACTGATTCATCTGACCATAATACACATTTCCACTGTGTGATGGTCCATCCCAGATGCCGCCGAGCCCAGATAAGTTCACGTTTTTGCACAGTAACGTGTTAGGTGGCATTTGTGAATGTAGCTCTTTATTGTGGTGCTTGATAAAGGTTTGAGAAAGTAATCCCTTGTCCTTGTGGTTCTATCAGCTATTGATGAATGATGGTTCTTGATGCAGTGGCGTCTGATGGGACTGTGGTAGCCTAGCGGTACTAGACTATGGACCAAAAGGTCCAGAGTTCAAATCCCACATCTGCCAAGCTGCCACTGTTGGGTCCTTGAGCAAGGCTCTTAACCCACAATTGCTTGGATTGTAAGATTGTATCAATTGTAAGTCGCTCTGGATAAGGGTGTCTGCTAAATGTAAATGTAATTTAAATGATGGATCAGACATCACGCCTCTTCAGTTTAGGCTTGTGGTCTTTGTGGTCCTTTATGCACTGAAATTCCTCCAGATTCCTTGAAATGTTTAATGATATTGATGCATTGTAGAGAGAGAAATATTTCGATCCCTTCCAGTATTTTTGAGGAACATTGTTTTTAAACATTTTAATAATGTCCTTACACATTTGTTGATAAACTGGAGATCTTTACTCCTCAAAGACTGCTTTTGTACCATATCATGATTATAAGGACCTGCTGACATTACCCATTTGAAATCACATCATTATTTAGTTTTTTACCTCATTACTAGCCTGAGTTTCTGATAATAAACATACTATATACCGTATTTCCATATAATTTTGGTTTGGTGATTTAACACATGGACAACAGTAAAACTTAAGCAACAAATAATGAAAGGAAAAGAGATGCTCAGAATATGAATGATGCATGCATTAGCTCTCTATAGACAGTCAGTAGAATGGGTTGCACTGAACACCTCACTGACTGCAACAAGTCATTTTATCAACTTTCTGCTGTGTCCCAAAATTTGGCCAAATTTGATGGAGAACGTGTCTGGCTCACACATCCCTGACCTTAGCTTCATCAGACATTTTTGAGATTAAGTTAGAATACCAACATATTTTCCAGGGCTTATTGAACAAGAGTTCATTGTACAACATCAGTGCCCAAACTCAGTTGTGTTCCAAAACCTACTTGGAATGCTTCTCAAAACAACAAAGAGTTGAAAACTGCATACAAATACCATGTTTTTGGATGTAATATTGGGTGTCCACAAACATTTGGCTATAAAGTATATAATCTAGATACAAATAGTAGTACCCTGATTACTTCTTTGCCTCAGGTGCTGCTTTCTGAATGTAGATTCTTCTCTGGCATCTCTTGAGGAAATGGAGTCTTTGTGATAGCTGAATTCGGCAGCAATGGGTCATGGGTAGTTGTTTTTATAATATTCTCCAAGAGCGTTACTTAATGGGATGTCCTTGAATGTGTCCATGATTATTTTCACTTGTGCTAATATGAATTCTTTTATCAGGTTCTTTAGGATCCTTGGGCGAGTGCTCTGGAAGGCAAAAAAAATTTGATTTACCTCATGTTTTGTGGCTGTTGAGCTACTTTGATGTCACTGAACAGAGGAGAGCTGGGTTGTGTGGAAGTGCTGCAGCACCTTATTTTACTTGTTAGGATCTATTTGTTCTTGACATACATTCATTTAACACCTTGAAACCTTTATATCTACAAGAGAGGGTCTGGAGAACAGAACATGAGGGGATTTGCATGCGTCTCTAAGTAAGCTGGAGAAAGTCTCTGAGCGGTAGATATTATGGTTGGTTTAACTGGTTTATTTGTTAAAATAATATCTTAGAAGTGACATAAATGAGGCATCTGGGTGGCACAGAGGTAATTTTCTTGGGGCTTCATCCCCAGTGCTGCAAAATCTACCTCTGCCAAGCCCTGCGATGCACTAACAGTAAATTCCAGAATATATTTCGAACTCCCCCCCATGATTGAGATCAGAAAAAGCAGGGGAGAAACGTGAAAGCAAACAAGCAAAACAGTGCTTTCCACTACTTTTTTACGTTTCTGTTTTCTCATTCAATATCTGCATTCAAAACTGAGCTAAATAATGCAATGGGCTGAATTTAATTGAGAAAACCTCAAACATTCCATCACAGATTAGGTAACGTACTACCATGTAATATGTAATGTAGTTTAACATACTACTGCATAGAGTGTAATATTCACACACTCACAATTTTAGGTCCGATAACATTCCCGCAGTTGGAAACACAGTCATAAAGAAAGTGGTTAGTGTATGCATACAGGTTTTTACTGACTGTAGCTGGGATGTTGCCATCAAAAATACACTTATCCACTCAGCTCTTCTGCCCACTGAAGCTGGGGGTCAATGTTGTAATTTGTGTCGGTCTGTGCAGCCAGCAACAGTTCCAGTGCTTCACTCTTAGCTTCAACATAATGCTCAAGCCGTGAATGGAGATATTCAGAAGGGGGACGTTATAAGTCTACAGTGGTATGAAAAAGTTTGGGCACCCCTGATAATTTTCATGATTTTTCTTTATAAATCATTGGTTGTCCAGCTCGGCAATTTCAGGTAAATATATCATATAGCAGATGAACACAGTGATATTTGAGAAGTGAAATTAAGTTTATAGGTTTTACAGAAAGTGTGCAGTAATTATTCAAACAAAATTAGGCAGGTGCATAAATTTGGGCACCCTTGTCATTTGAATACCTTTAGCACTAATTATTGGAACACAAAATTTGTTTTGTAAGCTCATTGAACCCTTGATCTACATACACAAGTGAATCCAACTATGGAGAAGGGTTAAGGTGGCCAATTGGAAGTTTTTATCCTCTTTGCATCTTCTCTGAAAGAGTGGCAACATGGGAGCCTCAAAACAAACTCTCAAATGGCTCTGAAAACAAAGGTTGCTCAACATCATGGTCGCAGGGAAAGGGAAAAGCTCTCTCAGAGATTCAGCTGTCAGTTTCCACTGTGAGGAACATAGTGAGGCAATGGAAGACCACAGGACAGTTCTAGTTAAGGAACTCCCGAAGTGGCAGACCAAGAAAAATCTCAGATAGGCAGAGGCGGAAGGATGGTGAGAACAGTTCATAGTCAAGCCACAGACCACCTCCAAAGACCTACAACCTCATCTTGCTGCAGATGGTGTCACTGTTCATCGTTCAACTATACAGCGCACTTTGCACAAGGAGAGGCTGTATGGGAGAGTAATGCAGAAGAAGCCTTTTCTGCAGGACACGCCACAAGCAGAGTCACTTGAGGTGTGCTACAGCCACATTTGGACAATCCAGCTTTTTCATTTTGGAATAAGGTGCCGTGGACTGATGAAACTAAAATGAGTTATTTGGACATAACAAGGAGCGGAAAAGGAACACAGCATCCCAAGACAAACACTTGCTACCCACAGTAAAATTTGGTGGCGGTTCCATAATGCCCGCGGGACTGTGTGGCCAGTGCAGGTACTAGGAATCTTGTTAAAATTGAGGGTCGCATGGATTCCAGTTAATATCTCCAGATTCTTAAGAACAATGTTCAAGAATCAGTGACAAAGTTGCACCGAGGCCAACGACCCCAAACCCTGCTCATAATCTACTAAGGCATTCATGCAGAGGAACCAGTACAACGTTCTGGAATGGCCATCTCAGTCCCCAGACATGAATATTACTGAAAATGTGGGCTGTCCATGCTTGGAAACCATCAAAGATGACTGAACTGGAGATGTTTCTAAAGAAGAATGGTCCAAAGCACCTTCAACCAGAATCCAGACTGGAAGCTGTAGGAAGCGTTTAGCGGCTGTTATTTCTACAAAATGAGGATCTACTAAATATTGATGTAATTTTTCTGTGGGGGTGCCCAAATTTATGCACCTGCCTAATTTTGTTTGAATAATTACTGCACACTTTCTGTAAATCCTATAAACTTCATTTCACTTCTCAAATATCACTGTGTTCATCTGCTATATGATATATTTAACTCAAGTTGCTGATCTGAACAACCAATGATTTATAAACTAAAATCATGAAAATTATCAGGGGTGCCCAAACTTTTTCATACCACTGTAAAGAGCCTGAAGGGGAGCCAAATTTGAACGGCTTGTTGAATACTCTGTTTTCTGACCTGTCATCCAACAGAAAATGCCTTGTGTTATTTCACAGTTTATGGGTTGGAAAGCACTCCGGATATATAGTATAGTACTGTGCAAAAGCCACCATTAGAGTTGTTGTTTTAGCAATGCTATAATGACCAACATTGTCGAAGATTGGAACCAAAAATTTCAAACTTGGATTCAACACCCTTTTCCACTGATCTTCATTGCAGTCTTAGTGAACTTAGTGACTTTTCACCCTGTTCCCCTTTTCAAAAGGTGGTTTCTTGGCTGCTACCCTTCCAAAAAGGCCATTCCTGAACAAGTATCTTTAGGCTGTAATAGGGTTAACTAGGCATCCCAATAAAGCTGCCAGATGCTGCTGTTGCGTGTAAAGGGAGGTCACACTAAATACTTTCCACTGTAGCCTAAAGAAGCTGTTTTTCTATTTTTTTTCTAGTTCACTTTTTTCAGTTATTTAAATTTTAATGTATAGTATTCTAATAAAGATACAGGGAAATAATTATATAATGGCCATTATACCATTGCTAAAAGAGTGGCATATCTAAACTAATGGTGTCCAAAGACTTTTGTGCAGTACTGTAAAAATGTATGTGAACAAGCACGTCTGGTCATGACTGTACATGTATAGTTAGGCATGTTTTTTATAATTGCTTGTTGACACTGATGCTGTGGGCAGGTAGGAGCAACCAGTTAATTTGCGTAATTCATACAACAGTCATCCTTTTTATTAATTTATTTGGTTGTTAAGTACCAATTATGGTGATTGTAAAATATACTCAGGAGCTATTAACCCTGCTACTTAAACGGCCCTGCTTCATCAGTATTGGATCCATTTTACTCATTTTCTGCTTTGATCCACTGCATGGTTCATGTTAAGAATGTAAGAATGGGCACAAATTGTTTGCTTTGGGGGAAATAAAACGCCTGCACTATTGTGATGTGTGTCTTCTGGCAATGGCGTAGTGATACTGTAGTGGGGTTTTCCCTTGCTGTATGTCTTCTGCCAGAAGTCATACTGTAGTGTGGAAAAACTGTTGGTGAGCCGATTCCTTTAGGTGGTGATGCTCCATGGGTCAGTGACTTCTCAGGCTGTACTTGCTGTCCCTCCAGGTGAAAAGATGATTTCTATGGTGTTGAGATATTTGATAACAGCACAAGATCTCTTGTGGCAGAAGTTCAGGACCAGCTCTTTTGTTTTGTTGATGTTTAGAATTAGGTCATTGTCTTCCCCTTAGAGTGTCAGATCACTGACCTGTTGTTGACACCAGGAATGCTCGGTGTTATAGATGAAGCCCAGGAGGGTAGTGTCATCTGGGAATTGAATTGTCACGAAGAGAGGAACAATCATATGTGTAGAGTTTGGGGCTCAGACAGCAGCCTTCGGGAGTGCCAGGGCTCAGTGTTACTTTAGCAGAAACTCCATTCCCCCACTCTCCAGCTGCAGGTGTGCATAAGAAGGCCAAGATCATTTGTGACAGCCTGTATTCCCTGCCACATGCTGAGGGCATTGTTGCACTGACAATGTGCTTTGATCTTTCTTAAGTATGCTTTTTTACCTACTTTGATATCCCTTGTTAAATCACAGCGAGCTGCTCTGTACAGTGACTTTAAAGCTTTATTCCGTTCCCTGATCTTAGTGTGGATCTCAATGTTAAACCATGGTTTTTGATTTGGGAACACCTGGACTGTACGATTGGGCACACCAATGCATGTACACCAGTTGTTGAAGCAACTTACAGATTCAGTATACTCACGAGTGTCTGTAGTGGCCTCTTTGAGGCCATTTCGCAACAGTTCTGTAGTTCATCCAATGCAATATCTGTCCATTTTTGAGCTCTTTTTGCAGTGGGAGGTCCAGCTTTTAATTTTTTGGTATAAACTGGGTTTAAGGGCACATGTACATGATCTGATTTTCATGATCTGCGTTCCTGATATTGCTGTAGCAGTGGTCCAGTGTTTTGTCTCCTCTTGTGGAGAAGAGGATATATTGATTATGTTTTGGAAGGAATTTTTAAAGTTGCAATGGTTATAATCACCGGTAATGATAATTCCTGAATTTGGATATTTAAGTAATAATACACGAGAGGGCGTGCTTTAACGTGAGATATTGGCATGTGGGTGCTGCAGTCATAGGCACGAGGCCGCAGGGAAGATCAGAACACCCGTGCCAATATCTCATGTTAAAGCACAGCCTTGTGTATTATTGCGATTATACCACAGTTCCGTTATCACCATTTATTGTTAGATTTTAAGATAGAGGACAGAAAAACAATTTGTTTATCCCCTTCCACGAGGTAAAATAGTTCCATTCTATCAGGCACCCCGTGGCTAAGCCCTTCAGTTAGTAAAGTTATGGAACAGAATTACCAATAACTGTTCATTATACAGACAATAAACACAAATATATTGATTGGTAAGTTTTAATTTAATAAAAAGAACATTTATTCACATTCATCAAATAAAATAGTTCGGGCTTATATGTCAGGCTGTTGCTAAGATGCACTATTCTACCGGCTGAAGAATATCGGAGTGAGATCCCAGTGTTATAACCAAAGTCCAGGATCCTGTTTGATTAGCAATTATAAATTTGTATGATGAAGCTCTTAATGTTAATCTTATCAGTCAGAAATGTAATGGTAGAGTTACAGAGCATCAGCAGCAGTTAAGAGCTGGATTTACAGATAACGTACCTGTCAGATGAATGAAGCTCCGATCAGCCGTGAATCAGCCGTGAATCAGCCGTGGATGGGACTGTGGTTAAGGTACTGGACTCTGGACTAGAAGGTCCAGGGTTCAAATCCCACCTCTGCCACTGTTGGGTCCTTGAGCAAGGCCCTTAACCCACAATTGCTTGGACTGTAAGAATGTAACAATTGTAAGTCGCTCTGGATAAGGGCGTCTGCTAAATGCTGTAAATGTAAATGTGTTTAATGAAAGACATTAAGACATGAAAGTTTAACTTCAGCAAACGACGTCTTTGTGAGTGATGAAGCTGATTCAGGTCATTTTGTTGATGGGGCTAAAACTGATCTTCTGTCTCATTGCTCTTCGGTCGAGCTGTGAATCCATTAAGAGCCGGGACGTTTGATTTAAAGTAGTGACTTTGTTTCGCTATTCCAGCGCTTCCAAATCGTAAAGGTGATAAACCTTTTGGCTCAGGTGGTCATTAATAGCTTCATCTCCCAAATTTAAAACGTTTTCAAAACCAATATATTTTATAAACTAATTATAGCTTGTTTTACTTGTCATTATAACTTGGCTGCTTATTAGGGTGGGCGTCGTTGCTAGGTTACGTGTGTATACTCGGTCAGAGTGCCATTATTGTCAATGATGTCACGGGGGGAAAAACGTCTCTCAGCCAATCAGATTGTGGGGTCGGAACTACCTGTGGTATAATAGTAATCATATTCTGGCATTACCTGAAGTATGGATGTACACTGCAGTTTTTATTATGGCAGATAGAATGGTTTGCACTTCTGATATTACATCACTATCCATGCACTTGCATGTCGGGATAATGTGGGCTAGAGAACCACATCAGCCTATATGGCTCCCTCCTGACTATTTTCTCCTTCAACAACAAGCTGTTCAATAACAGCCTGCTGTGCCCTACATATAAATACCCTCACTTCCTTGTCTTCATTTTCCTCTTCGTGCTGCTTGTCTGGTTTGTGGGTTCTTGTTTCAATTGTTTTGTTATTGTTTTTATACGATATGAACATTAATTTAATACATGAAGATTTATTTTTTAAAAACTTTACTGAACCATAATTTTTTTATATGGGGGTTTTATACGATATGACCTGTTAATTGAATACATTAAGATTTTATTTTTAAAAAACTTTACTGAGCCATTTGTCAACTGGTGCTACTGATAAGCAATTATCTACATAAAGCCAGCCTCAGTTCAAGAACCAACAGGCATGTTGTTCTTGGTGTTACACGTGCGACATCTAGCAGCAGGATGTGTAATAGGTTTTCTGCACCATCTAGATCCTGTAAGGAAAGAGCATATAATCTCACAACAGAGATTTTAAGCATTGGGCAGCATCAGGTAAGCTTGATGCTGTTTTTGTTCATAGTAAATAGAAACTCAAATATAATAAATAAGTTTTCATAATGTATAGCTATAGTGCAAAGCTAGAGAGAATATGGAGACAAATCCTTCAGAACAGAGTGTGGACCCTGAGGTGCCTGCACCATGCCCTTCAAAAAAGAAATCAAAGAAAGCAATGGCAGAGCTCTTTGAACCCCAGCAAAGCAAGCCATGTTCCAAGCTTCCAGAGCAGGAAGTTGTATTGGCCTCCTTGATCTCTTCATTAAAAAGGGAATTAAAGTAAACTTTCTTCCTTCATTTTGTATCGAAAATATATCGTATCGTGGAGCAAAAACAGCAATACATATCATATCGTGAAATGTCTGCATCGTTGCACCCCTAGTGTCTATTAGCATAGGTTTGGTGTGGTAGTGCCATGTGGTTCATTATGGTTTTGTTCTGTGTCTCATCCCCTGTATATTAGCTTGTTGTCTGCATACTGCCAGTCTGATCTAGCACTGGGTTGTTTTCTTTAGCACGCTGTCTTTGTTTGTCAGTCGTGTTTGCCTTGCTGTTTATCAGCCTATTTCACTATGTCCATTGTAAATAAAGCACACATACTGGCCATTACTCACGTCTTTCTCTCCCTGCCTTGCCCCAATTGTGACACTGCATTACCCACAACACATTTTTGTACCAGTCTCTGCTGCAGTCCTGTCATATCTGTATATGGTAAATTCTGTTAGGGTGACGTCCTCGTCAGGTTTCTGTGGTTTTAGCCATGTTTCACTAATGCACATAACTGTGCAGTCCTTTAGATAGCATTATGAAATGATCCTAAGATTGTGAACCTGCTTAGAATGGGAAGCCTGCCTACTCAGCTGCTGTTTGCAACTCACACCCGCTGCTGCAGACTGTGTGAGCATCGTGTCAGCATGTAGTGTCTCAGTGTACAAAGTAAAGAATCAAAAAACATGAAATTTAGCTGAGAGAGGAACAAAACAGAGCCCCTGTCTTTTAGTTCTGCTCGGAGGCAATACATATCCCCTATGCCGACAGGAAAGAGTAAGTACGGTACACAACTACTAACTATAACGTCAGGGGTTCAAGTCCCACCACTGCCAAGCCTTGAGCACACCTTTTAAGGCGAGGGGTGGCCTTTTCACACATCTCACTCAATAGTGGAAAGGTAGAAGATGGAATGCCAATAATCCTACAGCATCACTTTGGTATCCTCTTCAGCTCCTCAGAGATACCACAGACTGGGCTAGTAGACTCCAGGATTAGATGGACATAGGTCAGGTGTGTGTGTGTGTATGTATGTATGTATGTATATGTATATGAACCCAGAGAAGTTGACGCCGCTTCTGGACTTGGTTAACATAAGGCTACTTTTTTGCACAGTAATGTTTTAAGTGACATTTGTGAATGGTTTTTTTTTTTCAAAACATCAGAAGGAAGGCCAGCTGTTTTACAACCTCAAATTAAAAAAAAAAAGTTGGGTCAGTATGGAAAATGCAAAAAAATATACAGTGTTTTTTACATTTACTTTCACTATTATTTAATTGCGGATATTTCAAGATATTTCATGTTTTATCTGGTCAACTTCACTTCAATCATTAATAAACTTCCACTCGTGCATTTCAGGCTTGCAACACATTCCAAAAAAGTTGGGACGGGGCAATTTAGGTCTAGTAATGAGCTAAAAAACTAAATAATGTTGTCTTGTTGAAAAATGCACAAATGTTCCTGTGAAAGATGTTGTCTTGAAGGCATCATATGTTGCTCTAAAATCTCAGTGAATTTTTCTTCTTTAAATCTGCCATCACAGAAGTGTAAATTACCTTTGCCATGGGCACTGACACAAGCCCATACCATGACAGAGTTTCGACACTGTGTGATGGTCCATCCTAGATGCCCAGAGAAGTTGACGCCACTTCTGGACTTGGTTAACATAAGGCTACTTTTTTGCACAGTAATGTTTTAAGTGGCATTTGTGAATGTAATACCATATTGTAGTGCTTCATAAAGGTTTGATAAAGTAATCCATTGCCCATGTGGTTCTATCAGCTGTTGATGAATGACATTTCCTGATGCAGTGCTGTCTGAGGGATCAAAGAACATGCCTCTTCAGTTTAGGCTTGTGCACTTGCCCTTTACGCTCTGAAATTCCTCCAGATTCCTTGAATGGCTTAACGTATTATGCACTGTAGAAGGAGAAATATGAAAATCCTTTCAAACCTTCCTTTGTTTTTAAACAATGTTTTCATTAATTTTCTCACGCAGTTGTTGACAAACTGGAGATCCTCTGCCCATCTTTGCTCCTCAAAAGAGTCAACCTTTTGTGGTTACTGTTTTTGTACTAAATCATGATTATGACCACCTGTTGACATTAGTTAATTGAAATCACAATATTATTTAGTTTTTCACCTCATTACTAGACCTAAATTGCCTCGTCCCAACATTTTTGGAATGTATTGCAGGCCTGAAATACAGGAATGGATATTTACTAACAAATTAAATGAAGTTGACCAGACAAAACATGAAATAACTTGGGTTCATACTGTCAAGAGTAAATGTAAGAAATACTGCAGTTTTTTTTATTTGCATTTTCCATACCGTCTGAACTTTTCTGATTTAGAGTTGTAGCAAAATTAAGGTAAAGAATCGTAGGCCTTGTCTTTGAGAGCAAATAGTTAATGTGGGTATCCCAGGTAAATCGAAAAATGATAAAAAGGTAAATCACATGATATATGCACTCTAAGCTGATTCAAGGTGGAGACTCTCCTGCTGTTTGTCCAAAAATTGGTAGAGATGGTGAAGAGGAGATACCATATATGTGGTCTTAGCTTCATTCACTCCGTGTGACAACTCCTGTCCCCATTCTACCATAGCCAACCAAGACTTTCAAGCTGGGTAATGCTCCATAATTTTGAGGTAACTGGCATATTTCACAGGGTTAACAGGCGAAGGCACTCACGGATCCAAACAATTAATGGAAATGACAAAGAGCAATGGGGATAATAGCCCTCCCTGTGGGACACCAGCAGGTATTACCCAAAGATCAGGCATACAAGAATCTTACTGTACACTATGCACTTGGTCACTAAGTTAACTTTTGACATGCATATCAGCCAGTAAATGAAGCAATTGACAATGATCTATTGTCTCATAAAGCACAAGAAAAATCAACAAACTCAGCGTGAACATCCATTTTAGGATTAAGCACTTCATGCCAACAGTTTAGAATCTGAATCAATGCAGTGACTGTTGATCTATTATCTATTAATTTTCCATGTTGTTTTGTTACAAGAGAATATGAGATTAATGAGAGTATATTTACTTCACTTAAAGGTTAGATTTCTTTCACAATTTTAGTCTGAAGTGAAGCTAATTTATTTTATACAATCTTGCCTGTCTTTACTAAGGGTGTGAGTAAGTCTGGAGCTCTAACTGAAAGTGACTGTAAATGTCAGAGCATTATATCAACACAGAGAGATGGCAGAGGTGTTTATTCACTGAGCTATGAGCTACTGTTGCTAAACAATGCTGTATTTATACCTAGGAACAGTCTTTAACATGGACTAAATTGAAAATAGTTTTGCCTCTTCAGTTCACCTACACACACTGATCAGGCGTAACATGATATAATGACCACCTCCTTGTTTCAACACTCACTGTCCATTTTATCAGTTTCACTCACCATACAGATGCACTTTGTAGTTCTACAATTACAGACTGTAGTCCTTCTGTTTCTCTACATGCTTTGATCATCCCCTTTACTCTGTTCTTTAATGATCAGGGCCTCTACAGGACAAAGACAAAGCAGTGCTACTGGAGTTTTTAAACACTATGTTCACTTCCTGTGCACTCCATTAGACAGCTACAATATTGCTCCACCTTGTAGATGTAAAGTCAGAGACAGTAGCCCTGTTGTTGCACAGTTTGTGTTAGTCATCCTCTAATCCTTCATCAGTGCTCACAGGATGCTGCCTATTGGATGCTA